>JAWQEG010005370.1:0-10000 GCA_033782935.1 Petrolisthes cinctipes
GTTAATGGATTTTATATTTAATGAGAAGTAACTAATGGAAAATATTTGCTTATGGGAAAATTGGAGTCTATCTAGTCATGTAAACTTTATTTTAGAATATTTTTCCCTACTTTTATACAGAGAATTCTATTATCTGGCTGGCACGGTCTGGAGGAATCAGCAGGCCTCTCAAATATTCTACCTCATGTGACTCTTCTTGTATCTTAAGGTGATAATTCTCTTTTGGTAAATTGGAGTGCCTTAATTCCTCCAAAGTATGCTAGGAAACAGGACCAGAAGAGCAAAAATAATAGTGTTCTGTTGCTTGGAATAGTTTGGAGGATTCAATTGCTCTAGATATACCAACACAAAACTTCACCCTTAAGGCCCCTGTAATCGTGTATGAAAATTGGAGGCTTCTGATTCCTTCTGACTATGCCACGAAACAAGCTCCTTCTATATAGGTGGTGCTTTGTGGCAATATTTGAAGGACTCGTTTACCTCCAATATTCTGACTACAACACAGTGTCCCTTAAACGATGTGGAGTTTTCTGCGTTGTTTCACATGGCTTAAAAGTAACCCAAGTGAAATGTTAATCCAAATTGTTTCCCTTTTTACTATTCTTTCTTTGTTGTTACTTCTGTCTTGTTAACTTCATCCTTCTCCCTTTTCTATTTTACCAACTCCAATTCTCAGATAGTCCATATTTTTCTCATCCTGTTCCTCTCCTTACTACTTTTCTCCTCTTTTTCTTCTGTCTCCTTAACTTCATTATATGTTATCCTACTTTTCTCTTATTCTCCTCCTCCTCCTCCTCCTCCTCCTTTTCATTAATAATCCTACACTTCTTCCATCTTCATTCTCATCTTACTCTTCCACCTCCTTTTCTTTATATTTTGTCGAATATATTTCAATATTAATATTTTTTTTTCATCCTCCTCCTCCTTTTTTATTTTATTTTTTTCCTCTTTCGCTTCATTTCCTCCTTTGAGCACACTCCCTTGATCCTCTTTTGACTTCCTTTCATTCTTCTTCTTTTTCTATTCTTTACCTTGGCTTCATTTCCACTTTCATTTCCTATTTTTAGTTCCTGTATCTCCTCCTGCAATTCACATTCGTAGTCTTCATTTTCCTATGCATTTCTTTTCCTCCCCTTGTAATGATGTAGGCAATACTTTTTTTTAAGGGTTTTAGCGCCCCTTCGGTCCCAGCTACTAAATTTCAATTCTTCAACTGTCCCTTTTTTTCTTCCTATTTCCTTCCTGCTGGTTGTCTCACCTCTCTATCACCATCTTCTGACGCTATATGACCTCTCTGTTGCGGCACCAAATATCAATCAATCAATCTATATATCTATCTTTCCCTCCCTCTCTCATTTATTGTTTATCATGCCTGGTTTTCTCTTCTCCACTTTCTCATATTCCTTGTCACATTTTGCCTCTTCATTCCTTCATTTCTCAACCTCTTTCTCATATTCCTTGTCATATTTTGCCTCTTCATTCCTTCATTTCTCAACCTCTTTCTCATATTCCTTGTCATTTTTTGCCTCTTCATTCCTTCATTTCTCAACCTCATCTCACCAGACTCCATCGTGTTTTCTTCTCTCGAGGTTCCTTTCCTTCATTCATTTATATCCTCACATTCCCACTCAGTTTATTCTTTTGTTTTCCTTCTCCTTTGTTTCCCTCTCTCATATCTTCTCCCAGTTCTTCTCCCTTATATTCCCTTCTTTCATATCTTTCCTTACATCTGCTCCAACCACGATCCACCACTCTCCTTCCTTTTTTATTCTTCTCCACTTCCTCCTCCTCCTCCTCCTTCATCAGTTTCTCACTCAACATTCTTCTCCCTTCTCTTCCTTTTGCTCCTCGTTCTCTCATTCCTTTAATCCCCATTTCATCCATTCCTTCCTTCACATCCTCTCCTAGCTCACCTCTCCTTTCTCCTCCTCCCTCCCCCCATCTCTCCATTCGTCTTCCCTCTCAATCTCTACTTCCCCACCTTCCTTTATTTCCTTCCCTCATAATTATCCTCCTCTAGCTCACTCTTTCTGTCATTTTCCTCCTTCCTTCCTTCCTCTCCTTCTCTTACTTCCTACTTCTTCATTCCTTACCTCACACCGTCTACTTGTCCTCTCCTACATTCATTCACTCTTTTTCTTCTTTCCTTCCTCTTCTTCATTTCTTCTTTCCTTCCTCTTCTTCATTTCTTCCCTCACAGCAGTAAACCACTCCTTTCCATTTGAACCAGCATCTCCTTTCATCACATCTCTCTCACATTCCTCCCTCCCTCCCTCCCTCCACATCACCTTCTCCCACGTCCCTTCCTCCTTCTCTTTCTTCCTACCTACCTCCACCTCACTTTCTTTTCCCCCTTCTCTCCACCTCTCTACCTTCTTTAGTTCTCTTGTTCCAACTATCTTCTGTTCTCTCAGTTCTCTCACCACCCCCTTATTTCTCATGAAGTGTTCCCTCTCTTTCCTTACCTCAACTTTACCTTCTCTACGTTCCTTCCCTCTCTTTATACTTTGTCCATTTCTCTCAAATTTCTCCCTACCTCTCCTACATTTACCTACTCTCACCCTACCTCCCTTCCTTCCTTCCTTCCTCTTTCCTTAATTATTTTATTCCCACCTTCCTTCCTCCACTCCCACCTTCCTTCCTTCACTTTCACCTTCTTTCTTTCACTCCCACATACCTTCCCTCACTCTCACTTTCCCTCACTCCCACCTTCCTACCTCCTTCTCTCCCTATCTCCCTCACCTCGCCAGCCTCATTTCTTGCCCTCACAACTCGCCTTCCACCTACACATATTTTTTTTTTCCTGCACCTTATTCTGGGCACTAACTTTCACTCGTATTTTTTCCCCCACTGCGTTATGGAATGTCTTTTTGCTCCAGGACTTTTTCTCCTAGCTGGAGTTACTTTCCTCGGCAAATCTAATCACCTCAGCCGCCTTCTCATACATTACACACACACACACACACACACACACACACACACACACACACACACACACACAAACACATACACACACACACACACACACACACACACACACACACACAAGTATTATTTTTCTCAGATGCAAGTTAAGCTCACATTCGGGGTCGTCTACAGTGGTCGAACTGATGTAATACTTTTGATTCCTCCTAAGTATGACAGGAAATGTTAAGACCTTTAGCATGTGTGGGTCGGAGTTGTTTTTCAGAAGAGTTTGGAGGAAAACGTTGTCGGATCTTTTCTGTGCTGACATCGATCTATATTAATCTCTCTCTCTCTCTCTCTCTCTCTCTCTCTCTCTCTCTCTCTCTCTCTCTCTCTCTCTCTGTGTGTGTGTGTGTGTGTCTTTCTCTCTGTCTCTCTGTGTGTCTGTCTCTGTCTGTCTGTCTGTCTCTGTATTTCTGTCTCTGTGAGTCTGTCTCTGTTTGTCTGTCTCTGTGTCTCTGTCTGTCTGTCTGTCTGTGTGTTTGTCCCTGTCTGTCTGTCTGGCTGTCTCTATTTACCTCTCTATTATATTTCTATCTGTCTATCTATTATCTATATTTATCTATCAATTAATCTATCTATGCCTATCTATAATGTCCATAAGTGTGTGTGAATGTCACCTAGATTTGTGTGTTCTTTGTTGTGAGGCAGAAATGCAGATATATAGAAAAACACCCTTCATCACCATCTATGTACGGAGACAAAAATAGTGTGTGTGTGTGTGTGTGTGTGTGTGTGTGTGTGTGTGTGTAAATAAGCACTTTTTTTTTTTTTTTTTTTTGAGTAATGAAAATGTATGATAATGGTCATTTTCTTCACGTAATCATCAACATCAGTTCTAATGCTCAAAAGAGTACTCGTTAGCATCATAAATTAGCATATAATCAGGTATAGAAACCGATAAAAAAAAAATTACATCCATGGAAACTGAGATCTAACTGTGTCTGTCTGAAATTAGCTGAATATTTTTCTTGGGGAACTAAATTTGAAGTATTTTTGGAATTATACTGACTACTTGGTATGATAGAAGAGTGGACTAATTAGCTGCATGTCTGTGTAATTTGTTGTTGTTGTTGTTGTTGTTGTTTGTGTGTGCGCGTGCGTGTGTGTATACGCTTCTTATTGATTATTGGTGTGTATGTATGAGTGCTTATTTAATGTGAGACGGCATGCAAATATGTCTTTATGCATGTGTACACTGTCTATATATGTATATGTAGGTCATTTGTGTGAGCGCAACATATGTGTATGTGAATATATATATAATGTGTGTGTATGTGTGTGTGAACGTTTCATATTGGCACATTGACTTGTTCGCAAAGAGAGAGAGAGAGAGAGAGAGAGAGAGAGAGAGAGAGAGAGAGAGAGAGAGAGAATAGGAAAAGTGTGTGTGTGGGTGTGTGTGTGTGAACGTTTCATATTGACTCATTGACTTGTTCGCAATGTGAAATACGTTAGCGTCTTCCTGAAAGATGTATACCAACTCTTTTCTTCACCCTTCCTCATTCTTGAAGTTACAGATTTAAAAAGCTACTGATGCCTCGAAACTATTTGCTACGAAACATACCCAATTATTATGGTGAGACAATCTGCTTCCTGACATAGTTTGGAAAAGTCAGTAGCCCTTCTATTCAGCCACAAGAGATTACCTCCATACAGTAGGTACACACTCGCAATCCAAAATATGTATCCAGGCTTGCTTCGAGTAGCCTGATCGAGTATTAAGCGAGCTCAGGCAAATGTAAACAGGATAAGCGTTGTAATTGGTTCACTAGTATGTCAAATGATTCGAAACTTCAACAAGACCTGGATACAAATTTTGGATTGAGAGTGTACAGTACGTAGATATGCATAATGTTTGAACTTCAACCTTAGAAAACACATTATTATTATTATTATTATTATTATTATTATTATTATTGACATTCATCCTGACTTTTGAGCGTGACCGTACCTCGATATGCATGGTGTTAAATTCTCATACTTAGAAAACAATTATTATTATTATTATTATTATTATTTTTATTATTTTTATTACTATTATTTTTATTATTACTATTATTATTATTACTATTATTATTATTACTATTTTTATTATTTTTATTACTATTATTATTATTATTATTATTATTATTATTATTATTATTATTATTATTATTATTATTATTATTATTATTATTCCTCTCCATGGTGTGTTGTAGTGTGTACGTGTGACTGTTGGTGGTAATATGACAATTGTGTTGCCCCCAGTGACAGTGGGGCTTCCGGTGTGACCCATCCACACCCCTTCCTTCCAATTCCCCCCCCCCCTTTCCCTTTCCCTTCCCTTTACCAGCCGTCCACTCCTAACTCCTCTATCCCCTTTCCATCTATCTCCCTCCCCATCACCCATCCACCACCTTCCTCCCCATCGTCTTTCCACCTTCCTCTTAATCCCCTCCCCATCACCCATCCACCCACTTCTATCCCCCCATCCCCTCACCTTCCATAATACCCCTCCCCCCCCTTTCTGACCCCTCCCCCTTCCCCCCTCCCCTCCCCCCCCTTTCTGACCCCTCCCCCTTCCCCCCTCCCCTCCCCATCATATTCCAGAACGCATCAGTGCCACTCCCTTCCCGTTGGTACATACATACACACACACACATACACACACATACATACACATACATACATACATACATACATACATACACACAAACATACATACATACATATTCTTTGTTGTCACCACCACTCAACTATAACTCTCTCCCCTCTGTAGTTAAGGACCCTGTGATCGTGTATGAGAATTGGAGGCTTCTGATTCCTCCTGACAATGCCACGAAACACGATCCTTCCCTATATAGGTGTGTGTGTGTGTGTGTGTGTTTCGTGGCAATATTTTAAGGACTCATTTCACCGACTCTTACGTGAGGGGAGTTGGGAGGCAAGACCGATAGACTAGACCAATAGACACGAGTATTCTGTTGGTGTTGTTGGGAGGGAGGTCGGGTTGGAATGGGAGAGAGAGGGAGGGCATGGGTTTCAAACTGACACTAAAAGCTGCTAAGATGTTTGAAGTTACTGCAGAGACTAATGGTGGCAGAGGAAAGGAGAGGAAGGGAATGAAAGTTAATGCAGAGAGTAATGGTGGCAGAGCAGATGAGAGGAAAGGAGTGAAAGTTACTGCAGAAACTAGTGAGAGAAGAGGAAAGGAGTGAAAGTTACTGCAGAAATTAATGGTAGCAGAGGAGATGAAAGGAAAGGAATGAAAGTTTCTGCAGAGAGTAATAGTGGCAGAGGAATGAGAGGAAAGGGATGAAAGTTAATGCAGAGAGTAATAGTGGCAGAGGAATGAGAGGAAAGGGATGAAAGTTAATGCAGAAACTAATGGTAGCAGAGGAATGAGAGGAGATGAAGTTATAGATGAAAGAGTTGTGTTTTAGTTATTTACATCAGTCATCCAAATCCCTGAGTCAGTAGATAAGTGGAGGGAAAGGAGAAGGAGGAGGGGGGGAGCAGAGAATAAACGAAGGGAAAGGAGGAGGAGGAGGAAGAAGAGAATAAACGGAGGGAAAGGAGAAACAGGAGGATGAGGAGGAGGGAGAATATAATAAACGGAGGGAAAGGAGGAGAAGGAGAAGGAGGAGGAGGAAGAGGAAGAGGAAGAGAATAAACTGAGGGAAAGGAGAAACAAGAGGATGAGGAGGAGGGACAAGAGAATAAACGGAAGGAAAGGAGGAAGATGAGGAGGGAGAAGAGAATAAACGGAGGGAAAGGAGGAGGAGGAACAGAAGAGAGAAGAGATTAATTAATGTAGGATATACAAAGTAATTAATGTTCAAAGGACCTGCAAACAGCAACAGATAAAGTGGTCCTTGCGAGTCTGCTTGGCTTTGTTAAACTATATAGTTAATAAATATATACCTGTTTGAAGGAAAGTATAATGAAATAGAAAACAACAAGAACAAGAGTAACAAGAGTAAGAGACAATGTGAGAGTGTGACAAAGAGGAAGAAGAGTGTGACAAAGAGTAGCAAGAGTACAGAAGATGTGAGAGTGTGACAAAGAGGAAAAAGAGTAGAGACAATGTGAGAGTGCGACCTCGTCCTCTCCTGGGGGGTAATGGGGGGGGGTATGAGGGGGGGGAGGAGGGTAAGGATTATAGCCAGCCTCCATCAGGTGAAGCGGATTAAACTTGGTAGTGAGTGAGCCTGATGCACACCCTTCCCTTCATCACCCCCCCCTTTCCCATCCTCCCCCCTACTACTTTCCCCTCCCCCAATCCCCCTTCTCCCTTCATCACCCCTACGTAATTCCTCCCTCCCTCCCCCTCCACTTCCTCCCTCCCTTCCCCTTCTTTCCTCCCTCCCTTCCCCTTCCTTCCTCCCTTCCCCTTCCTTCCTCCCTTCCCCTTCCTTCCTTCCTCCCTTCCTTCCTTCCTCCCTTCCTTTCCCCTTCTTCCTCCCTTCCTTCCCCCTTCTTCCTCCCTTCCTTCCCCCTTCTTCCTCCCTTCCTTTCCCCTTCCTCCCTTCCTTCCCCCTTCCTTTCCCCTTCTTCCTCCCTTCCTTCCCCCTTCTTCCTCCCTTCCTTCCCCCTTCTTCCTCCCTTCCTTCCCCCTCCTTCCTTCCTCCCTTCCTTCCCCCTCCTTCCTTCCTCCCTTCCTTCCCCCTCCTTCCTTCCCCCTCCTTTCTTCCTCTCCTTCCTTCCTTCCTCCCCCCATTATCACCAGGGCTTCCGTTGATTCTGCTGGGGGGCGAGGGGGGGGGGACTGTTAGTAGGCTTGACTGACTGCCTAAATACACACACACAAACATCACAAAAAAAAACATACACGGTAACCCCGAAAAAAAACAAAAAAAAACACACACACACCACCACCACCAAAATAACCACTATGTTACTGTATATACGACGTTTGGTGTCAGGTTTGGTTGAAGTAAATTTATTATATACCCCTTTGGCTTCACTGTTCTTATTTACACTATCTTTCTCAGCAATCTAAACTTTGAAATTGAAAAGAAGAGGAAGAAGTGAGGAGAAAGAAGTGAGGAATCGGTCCCCCCATCCATCCAACCCACATATAGCAATAGTAGCCCCCCTTGGAGGAATCATTTGCCCCCCCCCCACCCCTTTGAGGAATCGGTACCCCCCTAACTCCCCCTCCCCCCCCATCCCCTCCCTCATCGTACAGACAACATTATAATAGAGTCTGGTCTCTGGAAGCGTTTGGTGTTGTGTTGTGTTGTGTTGTGTTGTGGAAAAGTTGTCGTAATGGAAGTCCGATCCGGTGACAGGCGTAAAACCGATTACCGGGTGTCAGCGTAATCCTTGGGTGGTGTCGAGTGTGTCTGTGTGTGTGTGTGTGTGTGTGTGTGTGTGTGTGTGTGTGTGTGTGTGTGTGTGTGTGTGTGTGTGTGTGTGTGTGTGTGTGTGTGTGTGTGTGTGTGTGTGTGTGTGTTTGATTGTTATACATGTGTAGCTTTCTGTATTGTATAATTATCTTTGTATGAGTATCAGCCATGGAGGTAGAGTGGTATCTGTGTATGTGTGTGTATGAGAGAGAGAGAGAGAGAGAGAGAGAGAGAGAGAGAGAGAGAGAGAGAGAGAGAGAAAGTACTATAGTAGAGAGGTATTAGAGTTTAGCACTTTGCACTTTGAAATCAATTGTGTTACTTCGTGCAAAATGTACTCACCCATTTAAAGAGTATATATACTTACCATACTCTTGTTTTAGGACATTCGCACCAAGTTAATATTAAAGCATGGTTTTTTTTTTCCTTCTTTTATTGAAGCGTTAATGAAAGTAATGGAGTGAAACTAAATATGAAAAAAGTGAAGCTACGAAGTGTGTATGAATAAATAAATAAATAAATAGAATAAATAAAATAAATGAAAATAACTCTGTAAGAACAAATAGGATACACTCACTAATGAAACACTTGAATCTCAGAACTGAATAAAATGAAAATAAATAAACGCTGTAAGATTAATGATTGATAAAATACACGTGATGACTTTCTTACTTTGTTTCCTGGCTTATTGTGGAGGTCTCTCTCTCTCTCTCTCTCTCTCTCTCTCTCTCTCTCTCTCTCTCTCTCTCTCTCTCTCTCTCTCTCTACGGTATATTAATCTATCTCTCTCACTATATACGGTATATCTATCCCTCTCTCTCACACACTATATATCTATCTATTTCTCTATCACTGACTATTACTATCTATTTATTTCAATCAATCTATCTATATCACTATCACTATCTAGCTATTTCCCTCTATCAATCTATCACTATTTATCTATCTATCTATCTTCAGGTTGGCCAGTCTACCTCTTCCACTAATTCTGTATGCACATCACGTGGTCTTTTAAAAATTTTTGGACTTCATTAAAATCTGTGACCATCGGCATTTAAAAAGTTTTCCCCTCGTGCATTTCTCTGTTTTGTGTCCCTCTCTACCTCCCCTCCCTCACCACGTCTCCTCATTTCCTCTTCCCCTCCCTCTTCCCATCCTCTCCCCTCCCTCCCCACCTCTCCTCATTTCCTCTCCCCCCTCTCCCGTCCTACTTTCCCTATTTCCTCTCCCCTCCCTCTTCATTTCCTCTCCCCCCTCTTCATTTCCTCTCCCCTCCCTCTTCCCCTCTCCTCATTTCCTCTTCCCCTCTCCTCATTTCCTCTTCCCCTCTCCTCATTTCCTCTTCCCCTCTCCTCATTTCCTCTCCCCTCTCTTTCCATCCTCTCCTCATTTCCTCTTCCCCTCCCTCTTCCCCTCTCCTCATTTCCTCTTCCCCTCTTCCCATCCTCTTCCCCTCCTCATTTCCTCTTTCCCTCTCCTCCCTTTTCTGTTACCTCCCCATCCTCTTCCCCTCTTATCTCCCTATTTCCTCTCCCCCTCTCCTCTCCCCTTCTTCCATCATCTCTCCATTTTCTCTCCTCTCCTCGTTACCTCCCCACCCCTGCTTCTCCTTTCTTCCCTCCATCCCTTCCCTGCTTCCCCCCTCTCTCTCTCTCTTTTCCTCCATCCATCCCTCCTTTCCCTCTCTTTCCCTCCATCCA
>JAWQEG010005370.1:12500-87500 GCA_033782935.1 Petrolisthes cinctipes
TCCTTATTTATATACTGAGAGAGATGTTGTTGATGATGTTGATGATGATGTTTAAAGTCAAGAAACAACCTTGATATTTATTACATGTGAGGTGGAAAAGAATGATAGGTAACTGTATAGAATTATAATCAAGCCATTTTTATATACCTCAACCTCGGGACTGTAGGCTGTCATTAGGCCGTGACTCTTGCGAGGCCCCGAGATTATTGGGTGTCGCACTAGATGAGACAGTGGAGCTTCGTGGTGATGTTGGTACCGTAGCTTATCTTCTTCCCCACTTCCGACACCTTATTTATACCCTGCGTTTGATGAAGGATCACGGAGGTCATAGTAAGGGAGAAAGATGGATGACGGTAGTGTTTTCCTGAGCCCATGAGTGATCCACATACCCACCCACATATCCACTGGACTTACATCTATCCACATAGCCACTCACATAACCACTCAACTTACATCTATCCACTTATCCACCCACATAGCCACTCACATAACCACTGAACCTACATCTATCCACTTATCTATCCACAAATCCATTCACATAACCATTCAACTTACATCTATCTACATATCTACCCACATACACACCCACATAACCACTCAACTTACATCTATCAACATATCTACCCACATACCCACTCACATAACCACTGGACTTACATCTATCCACAAATCCATTCACATAACCACTCAACTTACATCTATCCACATACTCACTCACATAACCACTCAACTTGCACATATCCACATACCCACTCACATAACCACTGGACTTACATCTATCCACAAATCTACCCACATGACCACCCACTCACTCGATTGACTGAGCATAGGGTTAGTGTATAGGGTATGGAGGCCACCCAAGATAACAAATGGCCAGGTAGTAAGTAGATGGCCCCTTCCTTTTCTTAATATATGCTACTCTATCCATTAGGTGTTCATTAAGGGGAGATTCTCTTGTTGGTGAAATGGAAGGTGTCTGCTGATTCCTCCAAACTATTCCAGGAAACAGACGCCTTCTATTAATGGTACTGTAATTGGGGATCCGTTTCGTGGGATAGTTTGGAGGAATCAGAAGCCTTCCAATTCACCAACAATAAAATCTCCCCTTAATTAATATACTCTACTACAGCCACCTGAGGTCCGTTAATTAAAGAGGTACAGTATTATATCTTGTATTAATTAATGGACTACGGGGCTATACCACGAAACAAGCTCCTTTCATGTAGGTGGTGTTTCGTGACAATATTTGAAGGACTCTTATACCTCCATTTTTTTTTACTACATCACAGGGTCCCTTAAGGTAATGCCGTCTGTCCTGGCCTTGTTGTCGTGGCGGTGGTGTTGTGGTGGAAGTGGTGGTGGTGGTGGTGTTGTTGATGTTGTTGTGGTGGTAGTGATGGTGTTGTTGATGTTGTTGTGGTGATGTGGTAATGTTGTGGTGGTGGTGGTGATGATGATGATGTGTTGTTGTTGTGGTGGTGGTCTCGTGTAAGGGAATATATTAATTGTCTTTTGGTCTACTGTACCTTTTTCACGTTATCTTTTTTTCAGCCATTGATTCTAAGTGTCGTGAATTTAGTACGGTACGAAATTAAATCCAAAAAATGGTTGCATGATCATCTTATGGTGCGATTTTAATATACTAGTGTGTGTGTGTGTGTGTGTGTGTGTGTGTGGTTTGATATACTAGTGTGTGTGTGTGTTGATATACTAGTGTGTGTGTGTGTGTTGATATACTAATGTGTGTGTGTGTGTTTTAATATGCTAGTGTGTGTGTGTGGTAATGTGTTTTAATATACTAGTGTGTGTGTCTGGTAGTGTGTTTTGATATACTAGTGTGTGTGTGGTAGTGTGTTTTATTATACCAGTGTGTGTGTGGTAGTGTGTTTTGATATACTAGTGTGTGTGTGGTAGTGTGTTTTAATATACTAGTGTGTGTGTGTGTGTGTTTCGATATACTAGTGTGTGTGTTTCGATATACTAGTGTGTGTGTGTGTGGTAGTGTGTTTTATTATACCAGTGTGTGTGTGTGTGTGTGTGCATTAAAGAGTGTATGAGTGTATATTCATGTTGGGTAGGCTTGCCGTAAATCCACCCTGCAAAGCCTCACATCTCCCACCACCACCACCTCCCTCCTCTGGAACGTGACCTGGAGGTAGGATGGAAGTACTGTAGTCTCAACTTGCTGTGTCAGTAGGTAAACACAAGCCACATTCTACACTTCTTATAATGCATTGGTATATGTTAAAACCTTTTATGTGTGTTAGATGTGGTTGAGAGAGAGAGAGAGAGAGAGAGAGATGGTGATGATGATGATGATGTAGGGGTAATGCAATCAGTCCTGTCTGTCTGTTAGCAAAATATACCCTCAATATAGGCTTGGTATGATGGAAATTTTATAAAAAGTATACACAAAAAAAACAAAGACCCTGTGATCGTGTATGAGACTTGGTGGCTTCTGATTCCTCCTGACTTTGCCATGAAACAAACAAACAAGCTCCTTTTATATAGGTGGTGTTTCGTGGCAATGTTTGAAAGACTCATTTACATCCAATTTTCTGACTACATAACAGGGGGGAAATACAGTGTTGGTAAATATGGAGCAACTGATTCCTTCAAACTTTCCTAAGCAACAGGTCACCAGTATTTTTTGTTAATCTGGTCCTGTTTCTTGGCATAGTTTGGAGGAATCAAGGTGCTCCAATGTTTCAAAGTATATACTATCCCTTTAAGGTAATTAATTATATATGTAGTAATTATATTCCTACTGCATGCTGATGAGATAAACATAACTGAGGTGGTAATTAACCTTAAGTGGAAGGAGTGTGTGTGGCTGGGTGTGGTATTAGCAGCAGCAGCAACAACAACAACAACAACAACAACTCGCACTAATTCACACACACTCGCTTCCTTACTCTCTCACTCAATAATTGCTCACTCTCACAAACTCTTTCACTTTCAGTAATTGCTCACTAGCTTGCTTACACTAACACACACACTCGCTTGATTACTCACACTAACTCACACACTCTAAATAATTATTGCTCACTCACACTGACTCGCACCCTCTCAATAATTGCTCACTCACACATAATTTTTATTTACGTATTAAAGGCTAAGAACAAGTTTATAGTTAGTGTCATAATTTATATTCACGTATTAAAGGCTAAGAAGTTGTTTATAGACTAGTTGGAGTCCTAATTTTTATTCACGTATTAATCTATTTTTGTCTTTTTGTTTACTTTTGACAGGTCGGATCCAGGCGCCTCGGTTCATCAGTAATCAGGTGGCTACAGAGAGTGTCGTCAATGAGAACCAAACCAAAATACTACAGTGTCAGGCATTAGGTACGTACTCCACTTCCAGGACATGTTATTTGTTATTGTTGTGTGTGTGTGTGTGTGTGTTTGTTATTTCAGTGTCAGGCTTTAGGTACAGTTGCCCAAGAAAAGACTGCAACCAAATTTGCTGGTGTGTGGCAATATCTGGCAGCTGCTCCAAAGTAAACACTCATATTATATCAATGGATCACTCAGAACCTTTTCCCCTTTTCCTATTCCCCCTCCTTCCCCTTTTCCTATTCCCCCTCCTTCCCCTTCTCCTCCATTAGCCTGGTAAGATTGCAAGGTTACAAGTGTTTGGTTGGTGGGTTGGTGTGAGTGTCATGGAAGGAAGACGCCTGGTGAGCCTTAGGTAATGGAGCCAGTGTTGTCAAACCTGCCCTGTCCTGTTCTGTCCTTCCCTTCTCTTCCCTTCCCTTGCCATTGATCTGCCCTGCTCTGCCCTTCCCCCTCAAATGGGAAGGTAGCTACGAATACCTCCCCAGTATCCCTGCTTGTCGTAAAAGGCCACTAAAAGGGGCTTTCACTTCTCCAACTTCATCTGTTAACTTTTGTGCTGTCACTTTCTTTGTCGGGCGCTATATGACCTCGCTGTTGCGGCGCCTAATATCAATTAATCAAATCAATCAAATCCTTGTCTTGCACTTCCCATCTAGTATGGTTGGTTGGTGTATGTGTGTATAGTATTGTGGGAGAGAGATGGATTGAAATGATTGTGTTGTTGTTCTGCCTTACCTAAGCTCTGTCTGTCTGTCTGTTTGTCAGTCGGAGATTTCAACAGTTAGTCTGCTAGTGATCCAGATGTGAATACCCCAGGACATCTTGGAGACCGCATTTTAATAACATCTTTATTTGTGTGTGTGAGAGAGAGAGAGAGAGATTGTTTGTTTGTTTGTTTGTTTCCTGGCGATACATAACCACGCCCCCCTATTATAGTTAGTAGTTGTGTAAACCGTATAGCCTACAAAGAACTGTCAAGGGTTTTAAGCTGATGACGATATCTGAACCTTGGGGTCATGAAGTCACCTGTGGAGTACCGTCAGATAAAACAAACCAAATAGGTCATGTGTTTTATAATTGGGCCCCGGTAACTAACTAATTGGTCGGGCCATACATACATACATATACATACATACATACTGTTGTAGGAAGTGAGTAATTCAGTGGAGGGAGGGAGTGTTGTTGTAAGTGTCAGGGGGGAGTGAAGGGGGTCGAATTAAAAGCAGACAGGGTGTGTATACAGGTGTAGGGAGTGTTAGGGAGTGAGGAGTTAGGGTTCAGGGCAATCAGGGTGTAAATACAGGTGTAGGGTGTGTTAGGGGGGAGTGTAGGGGTCAAATTCAGGGTGTCTCTAGGTGTAGGGAGTATCAGAGAGTGAGGAGTTACAAATGAATACAAATTACCTCCAAACAACAACAACAACAGACTTTATAGTGGTCCTTGCGAGGCTGTTTGGCTGTGTTATGCAATCTAGTCTATTTGGTGTGAGGGAAAGTATAGTAAAGAGGAAGGGTTCATGGGACAGTAGAGGACACCGTACAAAGAATTTCACAGTCATACGATTCTTTGGGTCTCTCGGGAAATCTTTCAAGGATTTAGGACGAAAGGAGTATCATAGCTTAGGGATACAGAACACGAAAGGGGTATCATAGCTTAGGGATACAAGACACGAAAGGGGGGACGGGAAGGGGTATCATAGCTTTGGGATACAAGACACGAAAGGGGTATCATAGCTTAGGGATACAAGACACGAAAGGGGGACGGGAAGGGGTATCATAGCTTAGGGATACAGAACACGAAAGGGGGACGGGTTCATGGTTTAGGAACACAAAGGACTAAATTGTGTCACAGTTTAGGGATAAAGAGGACGAAAATATATTAATACTGTTTACATTAGGTGTGTATGAGGACGAAAAGGGTGTCACACTTTATATGGACACAGAGAACAAAAGGGGCGTTACCCTCTCGTGAGTTTATTAGTTTAAGGGGGAAGTGATTCAGTGTTGGTAAATCTGGAGCAACTGATTCCTACAAACTATTTCAATCAACAGGCCCATCATTATTTTTGTTATCCTGGTCCTGTTTCCCCTCATACTTTGGAGGGATCAAGGCACTTCTCATATATAAACACTGTACACACTTCCCCCTTATTTAAGCGTTGGATGGTATAGTGAGAGTGAGTGGAGGGTGGAATGGCATGCAGGAAGGATGGAGAACAAAGCAACAATTATTATAGGATGAATGAAGGGAGGAATGGGGAGGGAGGAGGGTTAGATTATGGGAGGGGTTGGTTGGTTGGGTTGGAGAGGGAGTTACACGAAGGTACTGTACTTGGAGTGGAGAGAAATGGGGATTGGAAAGGAGTGGGAGTTGTATTATGGAAATCCTTGTAGTGGAGAGATGGTTCCGTGGAAGGGTTGGAGAGAGGAACTTTGGGCTTCAATATAAGGGGTCTGTTGAGAGAAGAGGAGTTTAGAAATGGGAGGGAGAGAGTGAGAGACAGGTGCAGGGGCAGGAGGGAAGAAAGAGAGGAAAGGAGAGGCCGGGGGGCAAGGTGGAGGAGAGGAAAGGAAATACATGGGTAGGATGGAAGAGAGGAAAGGAGAGACAGGGACAGAAGGCAAGAGAGGAAAGGAAAGACAGGAACAGGAGGCAAGAAAGGAAATGAGAGACAGGGACAGGAGGGAAGAGAGGAAAGGAGGGACAGGGACAGTAGAGAAGAAAGGAAATGAGAGACGGACAGGAGGGAAGAGAGGAAAGGAGAGACAGGGGTTGGAGGGAAGGAGAGACAGGGACAGGAGGGAAGAGAGGAAAGGAGAGACATGGACAGGAGGGAAGAGAGGAAAGGAGAGACAGGGACAGGAGGGAAGAGAGGAAAGGAGGGACAGGGACAGGAGGGAAGAGAGGAAAGGAAAGACAGGAACAGGAGGGAAGAGAGGAAAGGAGAGACAGGAACAGGGGGGAAGAGAGGAAAGGAGAGACAGGAACAGGAGGCAAGAGAGGAAAGAAGAGACAGGGACAGGAGGAAAAGAGAGGACATACATTTGGTACTATCGAGTGGAGAAGGGGATACTGAGGGAAGGGGAAGGTGAGGGGGAGATGGGGGTCCTATTTCCTGTCATTACCCTCTTGGTCAACCCGATGTACAGGTGTTACTCTCCACCCCCAACACTACCCCACTCCTGTACCTCTCTCTCCCTTCCCTCCACACTCTACCCCCAACACTACCCCACTCCTGTACCTCTCTCTCTCCCTTCCCTCCACACTCTACCCCTGTTTCTCTCCCTTCCCTCCCTGTTTTTTTCTCTTTCCTCCTTGCTTCTCTCCCGGAGTACAGATATATGGGTACGTATGTATGTATATGTACTTGTGTGTGTGTGTTTTGCAGGGTACCCACAGCCGGAGTACAGATAGATATATGTATGTATGTACGTATATGTAATGATGTGTGTGTGTATTACAGGTTACCCACAGCCAGAGTACAGATGGGTACGTGATGGTGAGCATCTAGGGGAATTCTCCAGTGAACATTTCTACAAGATTTCCTCCGTCAGTCAGAGTGATGCTGGGGACTATAGATGTGTAGCCAGAAACTCAGCTGGGGCCATCTTCTCTGCTAAGAACACTGTCGCTGTCGCATGTAAGTTTATTTTATTATTATTATTATTATTATTATTATTATTATTATTATTATTATTAATAGTAGTAGTAGTAGTAGTGCAGCATTATTATTATTATTATTAATAGTAGTACCGTAGTAGTAGTAGTAGTAGTGCATTATTATTATTATTATTATTATTATTGTACAGTACTTTTAATAATTATCTTTTACTTTTATATTTTATCTTTTAGCTCTATCCTGTATCTTTTAGTTATATCCATTACTTTTATCATATAGTTTTAACCTTCATCTTTCTCTTGTGTCCTTTATCTCTTATTAGTATTATTTTAAATCCTGTGGCATAGCTAGTCTGGTATTATTTTATTAATTTATTAATTTATCTTTTAGTATTATTTTAGATCCTATGACATAGCTAGTCTCTGGTATGATTCAATATTCCTCTTAGTATTAATATATCTCATAGTATTAATATATCTCTTATTATTAATATATCTCTTATTATTAATATATCTCTTATTATTAATATATCTCTTAGTATTAATATATCTCTTAGTATTAATATATCTCTTAGTATTAATATATCTCATAGTAATATTTTAGATCCTGTGACATAGCTAGTCTCTGGTATGATTCAATAATATGCCTTTACCATGACAGATATGAGTAAGTACAACAAGAGTGAGGACGAGGAGGAGCAGATAGTGAAGGTAAAGGCAGGTGAGGCAGCAGTACTTACCTTACCACCACTCGAGTCCTTCCCACCTCCCTCAGTCACTTGGCAGGCTGATGATGGCTCTCTACTGTATGGCATCAAGTACGCCACCACAGACCCACACAACCAGTTCATCGTCCTGTCCACACAACCCTCAGATATGAAGACTTATAGGTAATTACACCCTTCAAGTAAATAATTGGTTTTATGTATTTTTTTTTATTATTATTATTATTACAATCTTGGTGTTTGATGTGGATAATAGGTTAGGTTCTTTCTTTACTATTATTAATATTATTATTGAAGGTTATTAATTTCTTTCTTTACTATTATTATTATTATTATTATTATTATTATTATTGTTGTTGTTGTTGAAAGTTAGAGTTTAAAAAATTAGTAATATATATATATATATATATATATTTTTTAACTATGATTGTCTTGTGTTATTTTATTTGTGTTTGATACAGTTTGGTTCAAGGCTTAGAAAATCATTATTATGTGGAACTGTTTGCAGTATTTTTAGACCCAAGTTCCCATTATGTTTTCCCTTCCTTCTTTCTCTGGTTCCTTCCCTTTCTTCTCTGGTTCTGACCCTTCCCTTCTTACTTCCCTTTCTCTATTACCAGTACTCATCTTTATTGCCCTTTCCTCCTTCCCTGCTTCCCTCCCTTCCTTTCCCACTTCCCTCCCTTCCATCCCTCCCTTCCTTCCCTATTTCCCTCCCTCCCTTCCTTACCTACTTCCCTCCCTCCCTTCCTTACCTACTTCCCTCCCTCCCTTCCTTACCTACTTCCCTCCCTCCCTTCCTTCCCTCCTTCACTCCCTCCCCTCCTTCACTCCCTCCCTTCCTTGCCTACTTCCCACCCTCCCATCCATCCCTACTTCCCTCCCTCCCATCCATCCCTACTTCCCTCCCTCCCTTCCTTCCCTACTTCCCTCCCTTCCCTCCCTCCCTCCCTTCCTCTCTAATAACTCTACCCATCTGTGTTTGCAGTGCCCGTATCACCAACACCCAGCTTGGTGTAGAGGAGGTGAGTGAAGGAATCAATGTTGTTGTGGAGGAGGAAGGAGGAGGAGGAGGAGAAGGTGAAGCCGAGGAGATCACACCTACCATTATCGTCCCACCTGTCAACACCACCATCATTAAGGACTCCAGTATTGCTCACCTACAGTGTATCGCTAATGCAAGGTAAGGTGTCCAAAGAAGATTTTAGGAATGAAGGAGAGGTGATGTTTTAGAATGATTTAACCACACAGATTATGATGCAATTTAATTTTCCTCATTCTTTTAAAGATTTTTGGTGAAATTTGCTGTATATGTAATTAAAAGATAGAGTAATTAATATTCCTAGACAATTACAATGCAGAATTAATGAACCTTTTTCCTTTTCTTTTCTTTCTCCAGGCCACTGTTCCAACTAGAAACACTGTGGTTCAAGGACGATGCCCCCATAGAACAGACTGGGTTGATGTTCTCCTTCAACGGACTGTGGAACCGGACCCTGAGTTTGTTGCAGGCGGACCTCCACTACGCCGGGCTGTATCGGTGCCAGGTTCGCCTCCGTACCAGCATCGCTCCACCCATCCAGGCACAGGCATATGTCACGGTCCATGGTATGTGTTAAAGGGGGAAGTTCAGTGTTGGTAAATATGGAGTAACTGATTCCTCCAAACTATTCCAAGCAACTGGCCACCATTATTTTTGTTAATCTGGTCCCGTTTCCTGGCATATTTTGGAGGAATCAAGACGCTCCAATGAACCAGAAGTAGACCATCTCCTTAAAGCCAGTGAAAAAGACAATTACATTATCGTAAGTCAATTATAGTTGTAGTGGCCGGACCTGAGAGTTATAGGCAAGATTCTACTTGATTGATTAGTGTGATTGAGATTAATTGCGTTCGTTACATAGTATTTTTGTTTAGTTTTAACTTTACTATCAGACAATACACAATCATGATTAACCAGTATATATTTCTGTTTGGATTGAAACTAGGATATTCAGAGTGGTGATCTCAACTGGCACTTCTTTTGTCATATGCAGTACAGTACTATTAAGGTTTAAGTTCATAGAGTTATGAATTCAGTTTGCACAGTACTTAAACCCTCATTAAGGTAATTAAACATACCCAAACCCGGCTAAAACTCTTGTATCTAACTCTTATCATTGTATGCTTGTACGAGACGGCGTTTTGGTTTGGTATGTTAAATTTACTCATCCTTTCCTATGTAGAAACCATTACAGTAAACTATGTGTTGTCAGATCGACCACGCCTGACCCAGCAGCTACCAGTGGATACATATGCTGACCTGGGCAAGACACTGACTATACCGTGCTCAGTGGCTGGGACTCCAATACCTTTTGTTACCTGGTATAGAGATTCTGCCAATGTCAACACTCTTAATGATAACAGGTACCGTATTGTATATTATGAGTAGTAGGTGTATTTAATTACAGTATATAGATATTATTAGATTTGTAAAGTATAGCTTGACAAAAAAGATTGCTGCTTCCATACTGACTGCCTCTCACGACCTGATTTGTCACAGGTACCGCGTCCTCTTAAACGGTTCCCTGGCCATCTCTGGTGTTGCCGCCAATGACACAGGGATGTACCAATGTCTTGCCTCCAACACGGCTGGTGAGACGTCCACCTACACCTGGCTCAAGGTTAAGAGTAAGTAATGAACCTCATCATTTGACAACAATATTTGGAAAGTAACTCAAACTTAAATTTTTCAACTTTCATTTGTTCATAGGACTACTATACTTGGCTGAGAGACTTCTTTCCGGTAGTTACTGTAGAATTCTGCATATCAGAATTTTTCCATTGAGAAGTATGAGTTGAGTTGCTGTAGATAATTTCCTTGATTTCCACTGTTTATATTATTTTCTATATAGCATAAGTATGTTTATGTAGGTGTACTACATTATCTGTCTAATGAATCCTTGAATTATATAAACCTGTGAAGTCTTCATTTGTGGAAGGTGTTATAATGCCCTTTTGTCTTTTTTCCCAACATTACAGTACTTTATATATAGTACAGTATGTGCTTAAGCTCTAAACTATCGTAGTCATGAAAGACAATAATTTATGCTTTATTTAGAATATTTTCAGAAGCATCATGTAGTAGTTGTGTATATTAGTTTGGGATCTCAGGGTTTCTTCCTCATCCAGTTTCTTGGGAGATTGGCTGGCATGAATTAATATTTATGGAACTGTATGGTTAATTAATGTCTTCTTCATAAATACAGTGCCAAGTTTATTAAAGAAAGTTTGAAAGTCTACATCATTGGCCAGTACCATATAGATGCTCATTGTAATATTAATTCAGTATATTACATTGGATGACTCGTATTGATGCTATGAATTTTCGTTTGTGACAAAGGCCAATTATTCCTATCAGTTGGATTTGTAACAGTCGTTACTGGACTAGGCTACTGTATTCTATTTTTTTAGAGTAATAACAAGTCTTAAGTTACTGATGTGAAGAAGTAACAAGTGAACACTAATGATACTGTGGGCTGTATGCAAGAACATCCGTGGTGTTAACGATGGCATAGTACTGATACGATGACTCTGTAGTGTGTCTATGGAATCGTCGTACCAATACCACACCATTGTCAACACCACAAATGTTATTGTATACGGGTCTGTGTCCTATCCAAATAACTAGAGGTAACACAGTATACAACACTACAGTGATATATAAAGATATTGATACAACATGATATTATTGTAGTACAGTATTGTAAACTATCAAAACAAAGCTGAAGATTGTTGTTACAAATTCCCTCATTTAAGCTCTAGAGTAATTGATTTTAATTTGCTGGATGATACTTAACTTCAAGGTAGATTGATGCATAATAAAAAAAGTACAGTGTTATGTTATGATTACCACAGTTATAAAATTATCATCCTTTCCAGAGGTATTTTGTATGTGTTGGCATTTATATTATCAGCCACTGTCTTTGTAGAAATTCTTTCTAAGTACAGTGTACTGTATTAATATGGTAAAAACTAACTAGTTCACAATTGTTTCCTTTTTAGAAATGAGGAGTAAGTCTGACAGTTATGGTACTATAGTTGTTACAATTTCCTTGTGCTTGGCAATGTTGTGGCTTTTCTCTATACAATTGTCATTGTATTAATTGGGCTAAATTATTAACCACTTCTGTAACTCTTCTTCTGTAATTACTATAATACTCTACTATGTATAATATGTAAGCCTTCTTACAGGTACCCTAGCTTATGTAACCCTTTAATAAGCTGAGTATTGATTGAGGACAGGATAGTATGCAATGAGTTTGAAATAATTTTTGTGGCTGGAGATTGAATGGTGATAATCAGAGGTAAGCAGGGTGCTGATGCTGTCATTTGAAACCTCCATCTCATACATGAAGTCTATGTAATTATGTTGGGATTTGAACCTGGAAATGCAAAGATATATTCTGTACAATAGTGAAGTGATTCCAGCTGGAACAGAACAAGTACCGTACACTGCAGTTACTCTTTTCCTCTATTATAAAAGACAGTCACCAGTTTAAAACTTGACAATATTTGAGTCAGTGCATGTTGGTAGTCATTAAAGTATTGAGTGTTTTTATCATAGGGCAGTGTATCCAATGGAACACGCCGTAGCTGGAAAGTTTATGAGATTCAAATTTCAATGAGGTTACTGTATTTCATGATATGAGTTTAGAGTATCTTGCCTACCCTCACCATTACCCTAAACTTCTGTGATACATGTTCATGGAAAACCGTAAACTGGTTCCTCAGCAGCGTGGCGGAGGATGATCCCTTCTAAGCGTGTTGGCAGGTCTCTGAAGGCTCTGGCTGCTGATCAGTCTCGTAAGATCTGAACTAACGTGCATGTGCTTGGTGCTTCTTTCTTCCCTTGCTTGCTTGACGCATACATACTGTGCTGTACTGTAGGTTCGTGCCGCAGCTGATAGGCTTTATTGACGTTTTGCTGCCTATGTTTTGTACTATGTGTTGTTTTTAGAATTTTGTTGCATCTTCTCATCACAAGTTATTTTATATGTATAGGGGTGACTCAGATGTTGGCAAATTAGAGGTTGCTGATTCATCTTAACTGTGCCTAGATTAAAACTGGCTACTCCAGACCTCAGCATGGATGGCTTGTTTTGTGACTGAGTTTTGTGTGAATTGATGACATCCACTTTGCCAAAAAAAAAAAAAAAAAAAAAATTGCTCCCCATCAAACCCTCAAATGGTATACTGTACAGAACTATGCTTTTCGTATCGTATCTGACATTGCGTGCGATGAGTCAACACACATAATTTATACAGACAAGTGTGTAGGTGTGGAGCTTAGGGCTAAATGCCATAACTGTCATGGGTTAGGCAATGACTATAAAATAAACCCTCCATATATATGTTAATGAATATATACTTGTATCCACCACTTCATTTTAAGCACAGAGTCCCTCACTGAAGATCACCAGATGTTTTCTCAGGCTTATGTTATTCATTTCCATACAAACTAATTGATTTACTGAGCCTGGGTTGAAAGGAAAGTACTAATTTTAATCATCTTGCAATTAGGGCCACTTTACTGTAACTGGTACAAAAACTTTCCGATTCTTTGTACTGCTTGTGGAGGCACTGTCCTGGACATTATCATCATTTAATCCATGACTAGGCTATCCTTGCATTTGGCCCTCAGTTAGTTCAGGTAGAAATGCTTAGGTGTTACTGTATTAGCAGTGAACTTGATGTCTATCATTTTCATTGCTTAACTGGTTTTGTTATTTCTCCACCTGGATATGTGAAAAGAGTAAAATATATTCTTGTAATTATTAACCTTACTAAATTATTTTTTGTGCATCATGTACTGAATTGATTTGCATAATGTGTGATACTGGTGATTTTTTTTGTTTTTTGTTTTTTTAGTTTTTTTCTTTTGCTGACTTGATTAATAAAATGTTATTGATGTTAATAATTTAATTATTATATTTTTTACTAACACTTTTATCATAAATTTGAATGTTCTTAAATTCATTTACAGCATGTGATGTCTAGTATGAAGATATTATGTGTTTGAGATAGGCAGATATTCTACAGAGATTATTATATATTGAAGATGCACATTATAGCACAAAAGTAGCTTCATTAAGTTGGCTGTACAGTAATGATTTATACCAGGCAATGAGAAAAATAATACAGTTGTTGTAATACTTATTTTCTTTATTGTTTCATTGTTTATCGGAACTTCATGTGCCATGTAAGGCTCATATGTAGAATAATAGAGTATCTGATTTGTTCTTATTACTATTATTGCTAAAAACAGTATTGTACAGTCAGTACTTCGTGATTAGTTTGAAAGAGAGGGTTTTGACATTTAGATTATATGTACATACAGTAATTATAATGAATCTTACAATTACTCTCGTACTGGTATATATCTCATTATATTTGTGAGCATACTACACTGACCACAGTACATTATCTGCTTACAGTAATGATGAATGAATGGATTATCCACATTGATTTGAGAACACTGTAGAACATTTATAAGTATGAAATCAATGAGGCGTAAGGAGATTTTCATAATGAAGATTTGGGAATATTATTATAATCTTAAACCAGTAATTAAGTTTGCATTACTGTACTGTATAAGTAACATTGCTGTCCCATACTGCTTTCATTTGGTCTACCAAAGCCACATCATTTAAGGTGGATGAATTGGAAGGCTACTGATTTCTCCAGACTGTGCTGGGAAACAGATTAATCTTAGTACTGTACATAATAGAGGGTTCTGTTTTGTGGCATACTGTAATTTAGAGGAATCACTAGCCTTCTGATTTGCCAACAACAGATGACCCCATTAAGGATAAGCAGCCAACATGAACACCAATCTATAATTTACTATCACTGTCATGTATCTATAATATATAGTCACATACAGTATCTATAATATATAGTCACCGTAATATTGATGCACACAGCATAGTGTTTAGAATGCAATACGTACAGTAAATGTTGACAGACACATTAGGAATTTAAAAACGTGTTAAGAGTTGCTTTAATAGCACAACCTTTGTGTGCACAGTGACACTGTCAAAACTAAAGCAAGGTTCAGTAGTATATTTTCATGTATATGTATTATTTAATGAGTTTTATTGGTCTTGTTGGGTTAATATTGTACTATGCTTTGGTGGTTTTTAGTGAGAAGTTATGATATCAGTCAGATTTTCTCTGTACTGAGTACTGGACTTAATTATTGTTATGCTTTTACATTGATTTCTTAATGATATACATATGTGGACATTTTGTACCATAGAATATTCAGGTGTGTGATGAAATAATATCAAGACTGTTAAATCTTTCCATGTCATTCCTTCTAAAGATGCATAACTTATATCAATTGTATAATTGTTAGAGAAAGAACTTTTTTATACTATGTTGTTTGTACAATTTGCCTAAATATTGCTTTGTTTATCTACCTAAATGAGTATCCACACCTTTTTGCTAACACACCTCAAACAGTGGATAATGAATTCTGTGAAAAGTTTCCTGAAATCCTTATATTTGTTCCGATCTTGCCAACACAACAACAGATGCAGTGATCAAATTTTCCACTGATGTGCATCATAACAGCTGCAGAATGATCGTCATGGACTGTGCAATGACTTGGTCATCTTCATAGTATGGTTCTTAACTTTTATTACATCAGGCCCCCTGTTGGATGAATACAGTACCGTAGGTGTAAACTAAAGTTAATGACTGTATAGTACTGTAATCTAAAGTACGGTACATGTGTTACAGCCTCAGCGCCGGTGATGGTTACAGCACCCAGCAACTTGACTGTACTCGATGGCCAAGACGCCACCATATCCTGTCGGGCTGGAGGAGCACCACAGCCTAACGTTACATGGTTCTATAATGGTATGATCTTATATAATTCCATTTCACAATGCAGATATGCACTAATGCCTCTATTTGTGTTATGTTGTATTAATCATATCTATTTTGGCTCTACATGTTTTGAAGATAATACAGTACGCTACTGGAAATGACCTAAAAGCCTAACCTACTGAAAGTAGAGAAGTACTGTATAAATAAAATACATTCTTATTAATTATTCTATGTTTACACTTTCTGAAACATTAAAGATTAATCCTTGCTCTTTTAGAGGTCTTTTTCAACTGTTTATTGAAGTATCGGTAGTTGCTGTGTAGTATAACCATTACATACTCTTGTGTGGAAGGAGTTCAGGTTCCTGGTAGGGTAACTTATTCATTCTGTATTTAAATAAGATTTATTTTTACTTGTGACAGATGAACAGGAACTTGTGGAGAATGGCAACATCAAGATCCTGAGTTCAGGTGATCTTCTCATTACTGGAGTGGGTAGCCAAGACCAGGGCAAGTACACCTGTGTCCGTTCCAATGAGGCTGGTACCATCACAGCCGTTGCCTGGCTTTCTATTCTCGGTAAGTCTTCTCACTGGTTATCTTCACCAGCCATATCATTGTACAGAAATTGTACTGGGTATAGTCCAGAACTTTGGAGCTGTTTTAGACCTATTTGTAGAATATGAATGCTTTAACTGAACTGAATATGTTTGGGATTGAAATAAATCTATCTCTTTATTTATATATTTATTTATTCATTTTCTATTTTCAGTTAAAACCCAGATATCGCAGCCTCCAGTAGACACTCGTGTTATTTTGGGTCGGGTTGCGTCCCTGCAGTGCAAGGTGTCCCATGCAGCCACGGTGGCGGTGGAAGTGCGTTGGCTGCATAACAATAACCCTCTGAGACTGACGGGCAACCCCAGGGTGAGCGTAAGGCAGGATGGCACTCTGGAGATTCAGGAGGTCAGGGCAGCAGACGTCGGCACCTACACGTGTGTTGTGAGTAGTCCTGTTTTTGTTTATAGCGTTGTTCTCACTGAAGTCGTTTTTCTTATACTGTAACTTGTTTCAGTGATCATATTTTAAATGTAAAGGAGTTAATTTTATTAGATTCAGCATTAAATGAGATTCTTTTCGAAGTTTGAAGGCAAACTTTCTTCCAAATTATACAGTAGTCTGTTTCTTTGAACAGTTTGAAGGAATATGTAATCTCCTGTATGGCAAAAGCATCTTGCATCTGCAGTGATCCCGTTCTTGAAATGCCAGGGATTACATTTCAGTAGTGTATGGAGAATCAATCGGTCATTCAGCCGTACCATATTAACATTCATTTCACTTCTTGCTCTCTGAATTACCACTATAGCCAATAATATTGACTTTTGCCACATTTCCTCCATGACCATTCATTAATTTCATCATAACAATATTATTAATTTATACTGTAGAAAAGGTTTTATGTAAAGATTTTGCTGTACATTTTCTGTTTACAATATCATCTAAAATATTTCAGGTGACCTCCTCTGGTGGAAATGAGACTCGATCAGCACGTCTGGAAGTGATAGAGCTGCCCTACGCTCCCACGGGGATGAACGCAGAACGGACACCACGTATACCCAAGTCTGTTAAAGTGTCATGGAGGCCAACCTTTGATGGCAATAGTCCTGTCATTAAGTTTATCATTCAGAAGAGAGAAGTCCCCTCAGAAGGTATAGTATTGTAATGGGAATAAATTATGTATTACTGTTGGTGAATCCCTTTCCTGTACACTATAGTGTTTCATTAAATATGTACAGTGTGTGGTGAAAAAAAGATTATACATTAGTGACATGGTTTAATTTTTAAAGTTCACCCACTCAGTCCTCCCAATATCAGGTATAGTAAGCCATAACTGAATATTAAAATGGAGTTTTTGTGCTGATTATTCTGTTACCATCACACTGATCTCAGAATATCAAATTGTATCAACCCCATGCACAGCAATACTTATCTAACTGGTGTGTATTTTCATGTACTTTTGTGGGTATACTTTCAGGTATAGTAGAAGATCTGGGTCTGAACTGGGTGACGGTCCTGACCAATGTAAGCGCCACAGTGACCGAGACAATTATTGGAGATTTGAGACCTTCCACTGGATATCAGTTCAGAGTGTCAGCTGTCAATAATGTTGGTGAGGGATCACACTCTGAGCCATCCAACACTGTGATCCTCCCTCAGGAAGGTACGTATACATGACCAGTTGGGGAGTAGCTTGGTATTGGCTACAACAATGGTCCACATACAAGAAGTCATGGGCTGGGAGGTGAAAATGACCAAAAAGATGACCAGTTGAGGGAGTATGGTATGGAGTCATGGGGGATGGGAGGCAATAATGACTGGTGTGATGAAAACACAAACAATACATTTAGCCAATTGGGGGAGTAGTTTGGAAGAAATTCGCTATAACAAGGGTCCAGATGCAAAGGAAGTCGTGGGCTGGGACATGATAATGACCGGTGTGATGAAAATGCAGACATTGCATCAATTTATCACACAAATCATTATCATTGGGTCAAATATCATTAATGGAATACTAGCACACTTTACACAACATTGTAAACATAGAACTGAAGGAGACTGAATATACACCTTTGATGCACATTCAGGTGAATGGCAATTTGTAAATATTGTGCAGATTTGTGTATTCATTGATAACTGATACTTTAATAAATTCACTGTCAAATAAATAGAAAAAAGTTGCAACATTTTTGTCATTTTTGTGCTGATCTTCTTAGAAATTTATCATTGCTTCTTGTTTTGTGCAGATGGTTATTTTGTATTGCAAGTATTATTTATTGTTTTTATAATTAGGTTTTGGATCAGGTATATTAATATTTACCTGGCAACTGAAAAAAAAGTAATATATTAACCAGTTTCTATGAGCACTAACCTGCCTCACTTGTATTGCAGCGCCATCAGGTCCACCCCAGGGGCTGGTGGGTTCCCCGAGGTCCTCCACCGAGATCATGATCCAGTGGGAGGCACCGCTGGAGGAGGAGAGAAATGGTCTAGTCTTGGGGTACATGGTTCGCTACAGACTCTGGGGGTACAAGGACTCTCAGTGGTATTATCGCAACATCACCAAGGAGGTAAGCCATCTGTCAATTTCAGTTGCTAACATTTTTGCTTCGTACTCTTCCATGTGACAAAATGTGGGGCAATAAATGTCGTCCAGTGAACAAAACAAATTAATTTTATATGGGAAAATTTCTTCCTTCAGCAAGTTAAAATCACTTGAACCGGAGCATCATAAACTGAAGTTACCTGGATCTGCTCACAAGTTTGCACAGTAGTTGACAGTCCCATCAGCTGTATTGATGAGCAATAAAATCTCATCTTATTGCCTTTATTTATTAGTTTGGTACCAGTTCACTTTATGAATCATTTCACATGTTTTTGTACCAGCAGTCTTCCTCTTTGTATCTCAAGAGTGTTACAATATTTTTCAGCAAGTTGCAAGCTGCTCATTCTTCCTCAGTAGTGATGCTCTTTTGTTGCCCCATTGGGAGAAATTGGGAGCCTCTAAATCACACACTCCTTTTTTCATCACACATCTCTGGTCACAGTAGTTGTTTTATCACTTCTGATAAAAATTATATTGGATCAATCTTTCCTGAAATAACAGTGTACTAAGGCTTAATTCTTGTTTGCAGGTGTCTGTGGTATAGTGATTCAGGTTGTGAAATTTTCTACAGTATTCTTTTCTTTTTCCAGTTTTCCTTACACCTTATCAGAGATTCTTTCCATATAAAGAAAACTACATTCTATTCTGAAGTTAAACTTTAATGGTTTTCTTACAGTCCATTACTGTGGTGGAGTAGATCTGTCTTCCTTATCCTTACAGACACTTCTGTCTTTGGTGAATTTGACTTTTATTGCTCCTCCTCCTGTTTCCCTTATTATTAGGGATTAAACAACTTAATTATTTCTGATGCTTTGCTATTACAAGCTTTTACTCTTTTATGAAATAATCACATCTGGTAATAGTTTGCAGACACAGTACAGTACAAGTATATATCATTACAGTTTTAGCTCTTTGCACATCCTTATCCCCAGATGGTTATCACTTCTGTATTGATGTACTATTTCAGCAACTGTTGTTAGTGGAATTGGAAGTGCAATTGGTACAATATTATTCTTGAAGTCTTTACTGAGAAAAATATTTTTACGTAAAGTTTTAAAATGTTTCGAGCTATTGTATTGTGTTGATGTCTCCCAAGCTTAGCATGGTGGACATACAGTGCTTTTAAAAGTCACTATGAAATATTTGTTTTCGATTGTTGATACATTTTAATGAAAATTTATTGTGTGCACTGCTTTATGCTAAAAGCTTATAAGCTTTTATTGCAAGTATAACATAAAACTCAATTTCTAGCATTTCAAAGAAACTTGTTGAATGCAAATGATTTTTTTATATGAAGTAAAATAATCAAGATAAAGTATTACCTGGCATATGACTATGCAGTACAGTAATTCTTTGGCTGGAAGGTAAACAAACCATATCAGTAATTGCACGTTTGAGTAGGGATACCATCCTTCTATAGCTGGTGGAAATTATCATGTTCATATTGTGTGTTATTGAACATCAGAGTTGATAGGTTTAAAACACCAAAATGCATACACAAAGTACGTATATCATTGCAAGTTGTATCATTGTATGCATGTCATTGTTGCACCAATTTCCTACGAAGTTCAATATTTGTCATTTATATTTTTTTAATGTAATGCATTAGTCTTTATGTTACAGTATTTATGATGTTATGAATATTGCAATACTGTCTTTTATATGGGGTATTTTTCTTTCAGTTATGGTAAATTATTAGTTGAACTTGCACTTCATTCAGTTTGATGTTAATTTTTCTGTTGGAATTTTATTTTTTTTAATAATTGCCATTGTCCGTACTTGTTCTTGATTTGGAATGTTTGTACTGCAACTTTCTTTGGTTTATAAAGTACTGTATTGCATTTCATGTTTATATATAATTTATTTTCACTTTGCTTTATTTTGTTCTGAATATGATCTTCATTTCTGTACTAGAGATTAAAGACTGTGCAACGCTACGTTGCTGGCAACAAGTATAAGGTATGACTCTTGTGTGTCGCAAGGTAGACGCATGTTGGGCATAACGTATGTGTCCTAGTTTAGTCATTTTATTAATAACCTTGTATTATAATCTCATAAACATACTAAGCTTTAGAAAAATAAATGGTATGCAAGAACAAGTAGCATGCTTTAGAATTAGAATGCCAGAAGAGACCGAACTCAATTATTAGTTGTCTAGTGGATGTGAGTTCTGCATTGCACTACTGTACCTGTACACTACACTGTTTTTAATAACAATGTCTCACACATCTAAGAAACTAAACCATGACTCGTTGATATGTATCATAATATTCTGCAAACTATTGAAAGTATTATAAACCCATATCAATCATTCTGCTATAACTCACTCACTTTGATCCTTCAGAACCAATACAACTACTTGATTGGAGGCCTGATCATCTGGAAGGACTATGAGATTCAAGTGGCAGCGTACAACATCAAAGGTGTTGGTGTGTATTCTCGTAGCATCCGTATCAAGACCAAGGAGGGTGTACCGGCTGCCCCACCCAAGGATGTAGAGGCCCTGGCTGTCAGCTCCACATCCATCAAGGTGTCCTGGAAGCCACCGGATCCATGGATGATCAACGGCATCAACCAGGGCTACAAGATCCAGGCTTGGAAGAGTGAGTGATGCTCTTGTCATTAGTAATTAATCTTCTGAAATATTTATGTGGTGATATACCATATATGTACTCTGCGTCAATGAATAAACAGTCAATTAATTAATTAATTTATGTACTTGTATTGTAGATGTTATTTACATATGACTGAACTCGATTCCAGATCTCCCAGATGACATAGGTAAACCAGAGAAGACATTAACAGTTCCTCCGTACCCTGATGCCCACGAGTCTGCTGAGCTGACTGGATTGGACAAATACACTGAGTATTACATTACTGTTCTTTGCTTCACACACCCTGGGGATGGTAACCGCTCACAGCCCATCAAGTTACGGACTTTAGAGGATGGTGAGTGAATAAATCATTTGGTTTACTCGATACTGAGTAATTCATGAGGACATATTAATGAATAAACTTACAATTTATTACATTCAGGTTATAGCTTTCAAAGCATAGGGTATTAAAATATTAGAGAAAAGCTAATCTTCTCATATGGATGTTTAACTCGTACTCAGGATTCAAACATGTGACTTATGATTCGGCACCATAGATTGTAGCACTTGAAAGTAAATATGAAACAGATACTGTATATCCTAAAATACCAAATTATATATACCAAACTACTTAAAGTAATATGCAGCGCTCATATTGAGAATATAGATGGCTTCCTGGGAGAGTGCTACCAGGAATAATTACTTTATGTCATGTTTTTAGAGGTGAAGAGTTTGATTTTATATTTTACTTCCTTTCAGCACCTAATCAAGTGGAGAACCTGAAATTTGAGGACATAAGTGACCGGTCAGTGCGTGTGATGTGGGATGAGCCTGAGCACGGTAATGGGATACTTAAAGGTTACACACTCTCCTACATGGTGAAGGATGCACCTCACACCAAAGTTGTCCATAACCTCACTGCTGATGTCACAACCTTCAGGGTCACCGAACTCACTGTAAGTATTAGACTCATTCCCACTATATCCTTTAGGGGAATCTTGTTTACAGTGATATAGGCAGTACTGGTATACTTTGGATATTAGATATTTGCTACTAGTAAAAATATAGCCACAGTATGTCCATTATATGAAAATATACTAATTTCTTCTACATTGCACTGCTTATTGCTTGTACAGCATATTATTACTACAAAAGTTACATGATGACCTATTTGTATACTTAATTTGCTGGACTATGTAAGCTTGACTTCAGTCCTCAACAACCCCAGAGATAATTTGAATCTCTCAAGAAAAAATCTTTTGTCTGGTCCATATAATATTGAGATGAAAAAATAAACTTTGGATACAACACCTTTCCTCCTACTTAGCCTACCAATACTCCTGTTTTGAAGCTTATACACTTGATACAAAACAAATAGAATTATTGTTGTGGATTTTTTTTTAAATATGGTACATATCTCCACCACAGGCAACAACTTTCTACACATTTGAAGTGTATGCATGGACTTCTGTGGGTGCGGGTGAAGGGATGACAGCCACTCTACAGTCGGGCGTGGAACCAGTGCTGCCTGATCCACCCACTCGTCTTGCAGTCTCCAACATCCAGGCATTCTCAGTTCTCCTCCAGTTCACTCCAGGCTTTGATGGAAATGCTTCTGTGACTAAGTGGGCTGTTCAGGTGTGTGCTTTGAAGACAACACAGTTTATTCTCAAATTTTCTTATGCAGTAATTTTAATCGTACTCATTATGGTGACAAAACATTTGTATTGTCAACATTTGACTGTAAACATATTCTTCACAGATAATTACTCGATTCTTAGTGGGTCTCATTCATAAAAGAAATTTGTTAGGTACTTTACTTTTACAGTATGGAGCATTATCACATACTGTACTGTATAATTATAATGTATCAGAGCATGTAATTTTATGTTTATTTTACTTTTGACAACTAGGCGCGGTCGTCCCGTAGCAGCACGTGGGAAAAGATATACGAGGTGTCTGCCCCCGAGGCCACCACCATCACTGTACAGCACCTCATTCCCTACACCACCTACCACCTACGTCTCATTGCCAACAACATAGTGGGAGCGTCGTCCCCCTCTGAGCCGTCACCAGAGTTCCAGACCCTACAGGCAGAACCGGCACATCCACCCTCCAACATGACTGTCCGAGCTGTGTCGTCCACTCAGCTGCGGGTTCGATGGATTGTAAGTTGCCTTCAGCTCTTCTTATGGTGATAGTTGTTGATGGGATAACAGATGTAATTATATGCTAAGTGTGTATACAGTATATTTAATAGAAAGTGTCACTGGTACAGTACATACTTGTTGGACTGAATGATTTGATGCTACAGATGTAAGTTATGCTTAGTACAGTTAGTAGATAAACTTTAAGGTCTATACATTAAGGAATAAGCAAAGTGATTCATGTCCCAAAGATGATTCTGAAGTTTATTCTGTGTATTACTGTACTGTCAGTATCTCTGCTATTTATTATAAGTTTCTATGCTATTTGAAGATCGTATCTGTTCATAATAAATTCTCTTTTGTTTCCATTATAACTAAAATTTTGGATTGATAATAGTACAGTACCTAAAATTATTATTGATTAATAATTACATACCTTGTACTGTTATGTGTTATATTCTGTAGATGAAAAGCAGAAAGTTTGAGTTACGCAAGTACTATACTGTATGAAATATTGGCTACAGTTTGGATCAGTGAAACGGATTAGGGTTATAGTACTTTGTTGGTGACAGAATAGTATCATAATAATTAAAGTGTCAGAAGATTTACTATATGAAAAATACTGACATTTCCTATTTCTCTCCTGAGAATAACATGATACTGATACAAACTTAACTCCCTAACAGCCACTGCAGCAGTTTGAGTGGTATGGCGCTCCTCAAGGTTACCGCATCAAGTATCGCCCTGTTGGCTGTGAGTGTGAGTTCTCCGAAGCCTTTGTGTACGACATCACTGCCAACTCACACCAGCTGGTTGGACTACAGGAGTACACACAGTATGAAGTGACCGCTGTAGCCGTCAATGACATAGGACCCTCTACACTGGCACCGGTTGCTCTCGAGAGAACACGCGAGTCAGGTGACCAGCTTGTTATTGTTTTCATCATCATAATAATAATAACATATATGATCATTATCGTTACCTCTAGACCTTGTAATAATGTATTTATCCATGGAGAATTTTGTTTTTACTTTGTTTATGATTGTGATACACATACATATGTAAACTTACTGTAATTGACAGTCACACGTGAAAGGCCATGGTAAATTACCTTCATTTTAGGAAGGGAAACCATGCAACCTTACTCAGATTGTTACAGTAGCTGAGGAACTTGAGTTAAAGACTAATGCAGACCATGTTTTAGCTACTTTGTTGGGCTACAGTATATATTTTGCAGGAAAAATTTCTTGTTTTTATTTGTTATTGTTTTCACATCATAATAATTGGTAAAACAGCTGTTTGATTTTAAAAGGAATAAAATTAATGGTTATTGTTCTGTAACAGAATTAGAATTGAATGTAACATTTCTTTGGCTTAACAGTGTATATCAGGACGTATAAAAATCGAGAGGGTATGTAAGGATTTTATGATTATTATAGAAATCACTTGTAGTTAGATTAAAAGCAGTGTTCGTACTTAGAATAGAAACTTTCAAAAATTTCTTGATTGGAGAAAAAAAGCTCAAATTTGAATGCCAGTGTTCTTTTAAGCAGTTGCCTACATAGATATACTGATATACATATACAGTATTTTTAATCCAAACTTTTTATCCATATTCTATGTTAATGTTTGTAATTGAACAGGACTGACCTATTCACAATATTCATGACAAAAATAACTGGTCAATTTAATTTAATGCTGTATCATATTTTCTGAAACCATGTCAAGATCAGGATGTTTATGATATTTTGAGTGAAGAATGTTAAGATCATGAGCATATATTAGATTATTCTGTCTTGTTGTAAATAATCTCAACATACAGCACAGTCTTTAGCCACCTCACCCTTCACCATAGTTGATGATGGAGAGCCATTAGTGAACAGTAGAGCAAATCATATCCAGACTTTATAATGTACAGTACAGTACTAATATTTTTCCAGATGCGCTCACCAGTGAATTGTGTTTTGCAGTAAATATGTCATTCAATAAATTTTCCAGTCCTACTTGAGGGAGGAAGCAATCAAAAATGTTCATTCTAAGTTGATTCTGTCTATTGTTTTCATAGCTATTCCTCCAGATGTTCTGTGTTTCTTCTTACTTCTTTTCCTTTTTCTGAAAATGTTAGAAACAGGTTTTTGTATGAGAAATCAAATGCATATACTGTAAATTGTTCAGTAATGGGAATATGTACTGTACTATAGTCATTAACTACTATAGGTTATGAGAGATATATTTGTACTGGATTTGGAATCACTACCGGCCTTAAGTGTACCTGAATTGTTAATGGCTCTTCAGAAATATTAAATGGCAGTTGGTCTATGTTTGTTTGCAAGTGTCTTAAGTTTGCATTAGTGAACCTCATTCATTCTCTGGTGCACACTGTTGTATAGCATCTTAACTCTCTGAAGTGATCAGTTAGTAATTTTAGTGACAGATGTGAATTCCCAATTGTTGTGTACTGTATATATATTAGCTAGGAAGTGTACATGATAAGAAATGTAGTAGTAGCACCTTCCTTCAATAGAAAAGCAAAAGATATTATTATCTGGCCTTAATCAATATGTTATATGAACCACACACTTTATTATAAATATTCTCGTCCTCTCCTTTTTATGTTGATTTCTGGAACTTGAACCCACATTATTCATCATTTGAGATGGTGATTGTGTTTATTAATTTTACGCTCTTCTAATAATATTAAATGCTGTACATAGTTAGCTAAACATATCTAGTTAAGAATATAGTATTATGGGTTGCAATTCTCAAGTAGAGGATAAAAAGATTTGAGGAGAGTGGTTCTCAGGATGGTCTTTTTTGTATCTCACTTTGTCAGTTTTTCTTTGATTGATGAATTCTGTTAAATATGCAAAATGAGATGAACAGTTCTGACAGTATATGGGACTGAAGTGTTATTTCCATTTCTTGTAAGTTAAAGTAGTTGTACAGTAATGCAGTATATCTTCACATAATATAAGATAGTGTTCTTATATATGTTTGGTTTATATATACAGTAAATAATATTATTACATATATTATTATTATAATTTTTTCATTATTGAAATTATTATTATTAATATTATTATTATTATTATTATATTATTATTACTGTATTATTTTTGTTTATCATTACTTTGTTCTGAGATTTTCTTTATTTTTACAGTACCAAGTGGTGGACCAGATGGAGTGAGTGCTAATGCAACATCTTCAACCACGATTGTAGTAAGGTGGAAAGAAGTGCCAAAAATTCATCAGAACGGAATAATTGAAGGCTATAAAGTGGTCTATGTCGGTAAGTGCAAACACCAATTATAATAATTTTGTTATTTTGTGTGGATTTATAGGATAGGAATAGGTGTGAATGTGTGCTCAGTGTCATTCTAAAAAAATTTATCCTTTACTCATTTGTATGCAAGAATGTGTGTCTGAGTATGTGAGCGATGATTCCGTAATTTATGCTCGGTGTCTCTTTTGCTTGATTAACAGGGAAGAACATGAAGCCGCAGGAGAAAATGATCCCAAACAACACAACGTATGCTGCAACCATAACAGAGCTGAGGAAGTACTACCAATACACCATACAAGTGCTGGCGTACACGAGGCTGGGTGATGGAGCACTATCCACACCGCCTCTCCTTGTCCAGACACATGAGGATGGTCAGTTCATTTCTACCTGGGAAGAATTTTTTTTAAATTTATATTGTACTATACTCTAGCAGCCTGTGTACTGTTGTCGTGATACATCTTTAATGATACAAGTGAAAGATATCTTGTTGTTTTCTGCAGTTCCTGGGCCACCATCTGAAATCTCCTTCCCTGACGTCTCTTTCACTTACGCCCGCATCATCTGGGACGTACCCGAGGAGCCCAATGGAGAGATTACGGCCTACTCCATTGTCTATCATCTGGCAGACACTGCTGATGTCAACAACACCCTTGAGTTTGGGCCCACTGATCGCACATACAAGTAATTTTGGAATTTTGACATATACAGTAGTATTGTATATGATGATGTTTTTCGAGTGTCTCATGATTTTCATTTCATTTCATATCATCATCCCTATCATCTTACTATAATCATTATTATAGCAGAAATCCATTTCCCTTGTTTTGTTGTATCTTCTCTTGTAACTGACGTCACTTATCTCCATGACTTTGCCAAAGCACTAAAACAGAATGTATTGATCAAAACATTTACAATACTGTACCTAGACCTATTTAAGGTTAGTGTAGAGCTTTTATTAAAACGATGCAAACCAACAGAGCTGTGGAACTGAAACCCGAGAGCTACTACATGTTCCTGGTGAGCGCCCGAACTCGTCTTGGATATGGTGAGGCCCTCCAAGCTCCCGTCTACACCACCAACAACAGGGAATTGCCAGCGCCACCTTCACGACCATCCATCTCTCACTCCCAGATCACATCCACATCCATAACCTTCTCCTGGAACCCTGGCAGAGATGGATTTGCTCCAATAAGGTCAGAAATGTGTGAACTAGTAGTGTGCACTTTGTTTATTGATGGGACTGACTTGAAGAAGACACACACAGTATTTTCACATGTTATTGAATTTTTATAACTTAGGTGTACAGAAATGATGGTCTGGACAAGTTAGAAGGAAGCTGAATGTATATTATATCTTTCAGGTATTATACTGTACAATATACTGAAGAGAAGAGTGGATGGCAAACTATTCAGGAGAGAATAGATTACTCTGGCAACAGTTACACAGCACAAAACCTCAAACCCTTCACCTCGTACAAGTTCCGACTCCAGGCCACTAATGACATCGGTCCAAGTGGCTGGAGTGAGGCCAGCGTGGATGTGCGCACACTACCTGCAGCTCCCATTGAACCTCCCACTGATATTAAGGTAAGACTCTGTTAACCTTATCTTGGCAGTGTGTCATTGTAGCCAGTACTGTAGACTCTTGATAAACAATGAATAAATATTTGCATCCACCACTTCATTTTTAAAATCAGACCCTCATTGAAGACCACCAAATGTTTTCTCAGGCTTCTGATATTCATTACCATACAGATTAAGAGATTTGAAACTTTGAAAGTGTAATGAAAACAACCTCATAGCATGTTTATAAAAAATGACAATATTAACTAACTATATACCTGGCTGTTTAGGTGATTCCCATAACAACAAAAAGTGTGCGAGTAGAATGGACCCCATTGTTTCCAAACTCCTGGAGTGGAGACGCTAAGACGGGAGGATACAGGATAAAGTACCGCAAGATATCGGACATACCCACAGCCTTCAGTCTCCAACAAAAGGAACTTAAAGACATTCTGGCCAGAGACATTGTACTAGAAGATCTTCAGGTGAGTATTGGCCAAGCTAATTTTTCAAAGTACAGTATATGGTATGCAGAGTATACTGTACTATGCAGAGTGATGTGTATGATTATTCCCTACATCAGTTTGTTTTTCCATTCCTGTCAGTCTATCTGTGAATTAAGGTTATTGTATCATTATACAGAGGAAGTTATGATGTCAGCAAATTGTATAGTACGATACTAATTCCACCACTGTAATAGAAAACAGACTACCATGATCTAAATGATCTATTACTGACACTTTATGGAGTAATTTATAGCTTCCAAACTCAAACAAGTTGTTGTTGACTCTGAGGATTTGTTTACCCTTATGGCTAACAACAAACTGTGGTAACTAATATACAAATATATTTATTCAGGTGGACACAAATTATGAAGTGCTGGTAGTGTCGTACAATGCTCAGGGTGAGAGTCCCTCTTCAGCTCCCATCACTGTGTATGTAGGAGAAGCTGTTCCTACTGGCAATCCTCAAAATATACAAGCTGAGGCACTTTCCTCGACTGAAATCAAGATATCGTGGGAGGTAAGTAATTGTCTCATTTGATATGTAACCTTTATTGAGAACTATTTCTACTGATTTTTGTTTCTTTTCTTTCTAAAGCAAATAAGGCTTGTCAGAGATAAGGTATATATATATATGATAGTTTAATAATTTGTATTTTTTTTTTTTTTCATGTATAGCCACCAGAGGAACAAGATAAAAATGGCGAGCTGCTTGGATACAAGATCTTCTATAGGAGTGAAGAAGATCCCGAGGGTTCAGAGGAGATAGAGGTGGTAGGGGGGTCGATGAGGAGCTACGAGCTGTTGTACCTGGACATGTACACACGCTACGTCATCACCCTCCTGTGCTTCAACCCAGCTGGCGATGGGCCCAAGTCTCACCCCATACTTGCACGAACCCTGGAAGACCTCCCCGGACCAGTGGCAAACCTCACATTCACAGATATCACCATGAGCAGCCTCAAAGTTGTGTGGCAGCCTCCAACAAGACCAAATGGAAGGATCCTGGGCTACCTTGTCACCTATGAGACTGCTAGACCTGATGAAAGTGAGTCTGTTATTTCATACGTATACTATATTGTGTTTAATTTTGCCCTGTACGTAAGAAACGGGGAAATGAAATATGCTGTTGATAACATTGAATTGTAATGTTCCAAATATCAACTAATATTTATCTTGTTTTTCTAGACTTCAGTAAGCAGGTCAAGCAAAAGGTCACATCACCTTTCTTGTTGGTAACGTCCCTGGAGGAGGAAGTGGCGTATGAGTTCAGTGTACGGGCTGAGACAATTGACTACGGTCCTGAGGTGAGTACTGAGTACATTTAGAGTACACACACTACACCACATAATGTTATGCTCAAGCCAAAGCACATGTACAGTACTCACAACATTGCCACCTCTCAGCATTGGCAATTCTTCAAAATAAACTCTACAGAATATCTCCAGAATTTGGTCAAAATGGGACCACAGTAACAACAATTGGGATTTCCATGAATAACTGACTAATCACTTGATGTATTACACACCCATAACTGAACAGTCTACGGTTACAAAAAAAAAAAAAAAAATTTTTTTTTTATTATAACGAGGTCCCCGCTCTGAGCCGCTCTTATCTGGACCCGTAAATGCCTCCTCCTCACCTCCCACCTACCGCATCGCATGCATAGCAATCCAGCTGTGCTGGTTCCACTATACCAATAATAGTGCATTTGTCGTGGCTTTCAGCCGCTTAAATTGTATTTATTGGTTGTGGAACCAGCACAGCTTTAACTGTCCCACCCTCCTCCCGATGCGGCAGCCATTCACTGTTTTCTCATTGGAGTGGCAGAGCGTGTGCTCTCCTAGAGCGGGGTCAGTATCTCCACAGGCCACCACCAGGTGGCTCCCATGTCTAGTACAGCGCCAGATTTAAATTCATTTTACTTCTGATGATCGTCACGGAATAGACCCTTCTAGCCCAGAATATGCCTTTATGGGGCCTGGGCTGGAGAAGGGGTGTATTCTATAGCAATCTAGCTGTGCTGGTTCCACAACCAATAAATACAATGACAAATGCACTATTTTACCCCACTGGATGTAGGGGCCCCAGGTGGGGCTACCTTACCTCGATCATTTAAGGGAGGGCAGCTAACTCAAATGTTATTACTGTACTTACAAATGGTGATCTATGATTTGTTTTAGTGTGATTTAAACAGAATGTAAAAAAATATATGTACTGTATATATATTTTGTAGGACTGTATTGTAGTGCATGTCTTGATAATTATGTGTAAGTATATTTGTAATTGAATTGATGTCTTTACTCAGGTGCGAGCCAATGTGACAACTGGCCCCCAACCTGGCTCTCCAGCAAGACCAAAGGAACTTACACTGACCAAAACTGTGTCCAGCGTCACACTACACTGGCGTAACAGTCACTCAGGGAAGGCACCCATCCTTGGATACTATATTGAAGCAAAGAAGATTGGTAAGTATCTCTATTATAGCTTAGGTAAAAATACATAGACAATTTGCAGATAATATTTATAATTTGAGGAGCCTTTATTCAGTAGGAAAACATCATCCATAAAGGTTCCTCAATATTTAATGATCATGAGTGCCTGAGTGCCTGAGTGCCTGAGTGGAGTTTCGTGCCACCATTGGGACAGGGTTGGCCTCCCATCCCTTATGTGACCAGGCCAAGGTAGCCTCAGGCCCCTACACCCCTGAGTCGGGTAATATGGCACATGTATGTTGCTGGTATAACTGCTGCCAAAGTTTTTTCTCTATATTTTATAGAAATTGATTGGGCAAAGACTTTCATTGAAAGTTTTTGTCATGTGTTATTATATTACATGAAGTACAACTACAAGCACAAGCACTTCCTGCTTAATATACCATTCATACTGACATATTTTTATAAGTCCTTGCACTGTGTGTGCCAAACTCACTGCAATATCGTAGTATTGCACATCAACTTTCTCTTGCATTGATAGTACAGTAATCAGTCTCTCATCTCTCAGGATTTAGACTTATGATGCATGTTTTGTGGTATAAGTTAGAGGAATCAGTCAGTTCTAATTTAAGGACAAAATCTCAGCCTGCTCAAGCAAATATTGAAGAATGAGAGAGAAGAACCAAAGCAAAGAAAATTATACAGAAATACAGTTTAGCACAAATCTGTTACCCATGCAAGAGAAAGTTGAAGTTATTTTTTGTGTGTCTAGTATTTTACCATGTTTTAAATAATTTATAATGACAAAGGGTACCATAAACACCTAATTTTATCATAACATAACTGTCCATTGTGTATGTCTTTTGTCATGATAATCCTCTAGTCGATATTATCTTACTGGCAGTAAATGTCCTTTGTGATAATAATTCTGTTGTCTGTTTATTCATAATTGGCGTTAAATGTCCACAACTGATATTGTAAAGACTGACTAACTATAATTGGTTGAAGCTCACCATCCAGTGGTTAGAAGTCTCTCATCAGCCAGTCAGCCTGGACAATCTCGGCTGTGGACGATAACCCGAGGACGATGGGTGACTAATATTATATTTTTCACTCTCTAAAACAAGACCATTTTTCCTGTCAGAGGGAAACACCACTGATGTATAAAGGTTAATAACTATTTCAATGAACCAATGAGCAATGCCTCATATTGGTTTGGAAAAAAATCACTCGGGTATGATTGTCAATGAGGTGGAATATAACCCTCACTCTCAATTTTACATCTTGATATTCTCAGACCAGTACCAGATGATTTAAAAGGATGAACGAAACTTCCTCATCGTCCGAGGATTAACCATCGTTCAGATAAAAAATGAATTGATAATAATTCCTATGTTGCTGCCTCCCATGTTTATTATTCCTCAAAATTACTTGCATGACACATCAAATGCATTTACTGTATATTTGTGTTTGGATTACATTTACTCTTTGATATTTGGCTTAAGATAGCTTGTAGTTTAATATAATTTTTAGTATTTGAGATTAGTTACTAAAATTTTTTTTTTTTTTTCCCTCCCAAATTGCACCTTGCCTTTATCAATTAATTTTGTATATTTTTTTTTTTCATTTTGTTGAGATACTACACATTAGTCTTAAAAACACTGCATTGTAGTTGTGTTTCCCACGGCTGTTTATGGTGGTGGTTTATCTAAAGTTTTCTTTCTTCTCTTCTTTTGTAAAATTCCTCCTCCTCCTCCCGCCCTGCCCGACCACAGCCAGCTTTGAATGGCAGATGTGTAAGTATAGCCGGTGTCCCAAAGCCTCACTGGTGCTTGCTTGCTTACTTGCTGGCCTGCTTGTACACTAATAGCCTGCTTGCATGTTATTTTGTTTCCTAACCCCTTGATTATTAACCCAGACACACTAACTGAATGCTCTTACTTTGGCTCTGTACTGTATATAGTTGACACAAGCATATTAAGGACATTGCACAGGGTGTCTGACAAAGTATGGAAGTGAACATAGGGAATCTGATTATCTATGGGTCTTTGGGCAAAGTAGCCTACACTTATTTCATCCATCACAGTATAATGTTATGAGTAAAATGTGCAAAGATACAGTTTTAAGCTATTAGTACTACACATGATCCAGAGACAGAACTTTAGACCCTGGGATATATTAGGAAAAATGTTGAGTTAATAGGTAAATAGAATATAAAACTATGAGTGTTGGTAGTAAACCCTGTGTATCAAAAGACCAAGGTTGTTTGTGGTGAATCACACTCACACTTCAACCAGTGTTACTTATGTTATGTGTTACTTTGGGTCTTGACTATAGATACAGTACTCCTTTTTCAGACTGACAATATAAAAGAAATTGACTGACTCGGACGGATGTACAATATTGGGTTATTTGATTGTATATGTTACATCTCACATATTGTACACTCATTCATGCTTTATATTGCTAAAAGACATACCAGAACAATATATTTTTACATTACACTTAAGCAAGGGATGGAAATTGTTGGATGCTTTTCTTAGTATTGTTTTGAATATTTTTTTGTTTGGAAGGTAAACATGCAGATGTAATTTTGTCAACCATTGTGTAGAGTGTCTAAGTTGCTGAGCCTTACGGATGTTTGAAGCACATTGTCAATATGCTTGTGATGGCTTTGGCTGTATATAATTTGGTATTGAAAATGAGGGATGTTCATCGCTATATAGGGATACCAATTAATCAAAAGAGGAAAATAATAATGATGGCACTTAAGCCTCTTCTCAGTGTAGAAGTATAATGAATTTATTAATGATGATGTACTGTATATGCATGAGTAAAGTACATGTATGATTATTTAGTATATATAAATTTGATGTCATTAGCCACAGTGACATAGTAATTATCTCATCAGGCCATACCACTGGGAAACTGTTTGCTAAGCTAATTTCTCTTGATTATCATTGGCATTACTTTTTTATACATGTGAATCAAATTTAGAGAAGTTAAAGGACATAATACCATTGAGAGGTGCCATATAATTCACTCAATCCTTTATACTCATATCATGTATATCGGTACCATCTTCGAGTCTACTTCCTCCTCGTGAAAATTGTAAGACAACTCACAAGACACAGACGCAATGATACCAAAATACTGCTTCATTTGTGTACAATATTCCCTCTACCAACACAGAAATAATGTGCATTTGATTGTACCTCTTAGCACACGAACATTATGTGCATGTACAGTGAAAGAAGCAGGAGAAGGGGGTTGGTGTCTGGTTGGGCTCTGCTAATAATATTGCTAAGTGAATGTATGGGAAATGAGAATGCTGCAAGGCTTGTCATTGTCGTGTTTACAATGGAGTCATACAGAGTACACGAGTTACTGTAGTAAGAACAATTCATTATTTTATCGGTATGATCCTTTCCTTTCCTTCCCTTTCCATTTCACTTTTTTTCCTTTCCTTTCCCCATTTTTTTCCTTTCCTTCCCTTCCCTAGGTTGGGCTGCTACACTATTTAATGACATGCAAAGAACCAAGAACTATGGCTGCTCAATAATATTAAATTACCACTACTTTCACAACACTTGTTTGGAGGTGGTTATTATTTTTTTTTTAATCACCATCAGCTGATTTTTCTACTTAGGACTGTCTGCTGCTACTCAATTGTAATGTTACTCTCAACATTTCTTTCTTCCACAGTGACAGTGTCCATGTTATCAGTTCAATACCCAACTTTACTTGTTTTGTTTGTAGCTTATTTGTAGCCCAAGTGAAATTTTTTTTATTTGTTTTTCTTTTTGCTTGTTCTTAATTTATGATGCCTGATATTTACTTGCCCGTGTTATGCATATCCTTGTTGTTGTCTTTATTTTTCCTCATTGAATTCATAAGTTTTATAATCATGGTCATCCTATCCTTGTTAAGGGACCCTGTGATCGTGTATGAGACCTGGTGGCTTCTGATTTCTCCTGACTATGCCACAAAACAAGCTCCTTTAATGTAGGTGGTGTTTTGTGGCAATGCTTGAAGGACTCGCTAACCTCCAATTTTCTGACTACATTACGGGGGTCCTTAAAATCATAACAATTCATAATGCTTTAAGTGTATATGCTGCTGAGAACTGCCCCAGCTACTATTTAATCAGTAGAGCTACAGTTGGTATGGCTACAGAATACTGCACACAAAAATATAGGATGAGATTATGATCGTTTCTAGTGAGGCTGGAATAGCGTAATAATTTGTATTGTGGCGATTATATAGATTGGGACCACAGACATCACTAAGATCTTAAGAGGTGTGGTGCAGTGGTAATGGATGACAGCACTGTATAGATGAGGGGTATTAGTAGTAGTAATCGTAATGGATATTATCGTTAGTAATGATAATTGTCATGATCCCTATTATGGGGTCTACTGTAGATTAGTAATATTATTGTATGTAATATGATAATATATAACAAGTACAACAGATCACTTTGGTCTAAATAATAATAATAATAGTCTAGATATACTGTAATTTTATGAAGTAACAATATTTAATTATAATTGTAATCCTGTAGGCTACTATTAGCAAGAACAAAAAGTAGTAATATTAGAAATTGAGCATCCCTTCTGGGGGCTATGTAAATACAGTACTGTACTGTACTCTTTTTAGGTGCCTATAGTTAATACTTATTGCAAATTTATGATGTTAGTTTGTATTTAGTGTATTTATATAATTATGGTTAGTACAGTATTGGTTATTGTGGAGATTACATGTTGAGAGTTGTTTCTTATGGTTTTGTGATAGTTACATTAAGTACTTGTCACATAGCATATCCAGTAAATCCCTTGGACAATCAGTGTTTTCTCATATGACTAAGTAATGTTGTATTATTGCAAGTACTGTATACTAAGACATAAGTGGATGGTTGTAAGCTAAAGTACAATTTTTAAAAATTGCTTGGTTGCTGTTAGAAAATAATATCAAACCTGTCAGCTGTTATCCAAGGGTTAGAGGTGTTCTGGAAGGAAGTAAAAAGACCAAGAATTGTTCCAAAAATTTATAGTTAATCAGATGTGAAACAATGGAGCAAGAAGTTATTAGAAAAATTGTCTTGATTGCTTAAATTGCTTACCAAGACAAAATATGGTGCAGAGGTAACTGTCGGACATTGCCCTAAGCTGTGCGGAATTTTGTTTTTTTTTCTTTTACCTATTGACTGATTTGATATTGGTTAGTTCGTAAAATCTCTTACAGAAATTCGGTTCTTTTTGGGTAGCTTTCATTTATCAGATCTTCATGTGTTGCATAAGTATATTATAATTGTAGTCAGTACAGTACTCGGTATTGTGTCACCTGTAGCTATATTAAGTACTTATTCTCAAACGTTTTACATCGCTTAAGATTTCTGTACAGTAGTAATTTTTTCAGTATGAAGTACAGTATATAAATTTAGAGTGATTGTTCATTGGCACAAGACATTGACTAAAGAATATATGTAGATTAATTGAGCATACAGTAGCATTTGCACCTTTGTCTAACTGTATCTCACTTCCATAACAATCATACACACTGTGATTATTATTCAATGGTTGTATGTGTGTAAAGGATGTATTGCCTGATGCTGCTTGTGGTCAGAACAGTAATAATTGTTGTTGTCTTGTATTACTGGGTCATGAATTATTATGTCTTGCCTTGAATGTGCAGATGAGGAATTAACCATTAACCACTAATGATTTATTTTGATTTGCATTGTATTTTTGTCAAGTTACTTCATTTAGAGAAAGAACATTGCCGTTAACTGAGAAATAGGTTAAAAACTGTGTTAGATTCTTGGTTTATGTCTTATAGTACAGTATAATAATATTTTAATGGAGACTGCTTTAAGTTATCTCCTAGTTGACCTGGTGATATGCAGTTATAAGCTTATGTTAATGTGAAGTGGTTAGTTAGAAATAGAGAATACAGTATAATCTTTTGATCTTTAAAAGGATAAATGAGTAATTATACAAGCTCCTAGTGCTATCATGAACAACTCTTAATTTCTCTTATTCTGTTTTATTTAGATTATTCTTTTTTGTTAGTTTTAATCAGAGTTATTTTAATTTCACTATGAATTTATGAGTTGCAGTATAGTAGTTTCCCTGTACAGTATAGTATAAGTTGTAATTTGTTTATTTGTTAGTTGTAATTGCTTGTATGTATGTGTTTGTAAAGTACTCGAATGTCAACTGATAAAATGTTAACTGTGACCTGCAGACTCAGACAAGTGGTCGGTGCTGATGAAGACCGAGACAGGCCAAGTGGAGGAGTACACAGTGTCATACCAGAACCTCCTTCCTTCAACACAATACCAGTTTAGACTCATCGCCTACAACCAGTATGGCATATCCTACCCGGCAGTGGCCAATGAGAAGGTAGGTCGAATGGAAGTTAGTTGCAGCAAGTTGATCCTAGTAGTTGTAAGAAGGAACACGGGTTATTGGGGAAGGAAAATGCTGGAATGTAGGTTATTGTGTAAGGAAAATGCAGGAAGGACCAAGGAGAGTGTATGGTGTGGAGGTTTGCAGGTTTGAAGCATTTTTAGTAGAGTTCACCATATATGATGTTTTTCTCTATGACAATATGTCTCGCCATTCATGTCATATGGATTGACGCCTCGTCCGTGCATTCGCTTCTGCAATACGGTTTGGTTTCCGTCCCCAGATTGTGACTCCCTCGAAGCAGTTCCTGGAGTACGGATATCTGCAGCAGAGGCCCTTCTACCACCAGACCTGGTTCATGGTCACCCTGGCTGCTGTGTCCATCGTACTCATCATCATCGTCATCGCTGCGCTCTGTGTCAAAAGTAAAACCTACAAATACAAACGTAAGTCAGCGGCCTGGGCGTCGGTTCACTGTTATCCTTCCGTAGCACTGTTATTTATGCTTGTCCTTTGAATTGTAGTGATCATTGTCATCTTCAATATTGTTGCTTGGGTGCAGTGTTGCAGTGGGTGTGATTTCAGTGAATTGGAGGCTAGTGATCACTCCAAGCTCTGCCAACAAAAAGGGTATCTTAGTTTAGGTCTTCTTTTGAATGGTACAGTTTGGAGAGGTTATTAACTACCAATTTGCCAGATAATCTTACCCCTTTAACATCTGATTGCTATAATTGGCCCATGTTGCATTCATCACACCATGATCTTCAGTAGTTCTTTGTATCCCAATGATGATGATCACTGTGATAAGTAATGCTTAGTAGCTAATTGCATAAATAGAATTTGATATCAGCAAGTTGTTAGATTTCCTGTATTATGACAAGCCAGTACATAGAGACAGATGCTGGGCTTTGTTATTGAATTGCATGATGCATCCAAGAGAACAGGCACTTGTATGCATACTGTACGTCTACTGTGCACTGTTATGCTGGCAGTCTTTCAGGGGAGAAGACAAAATATATTACAAGATTTGTTTACAATACTATGAAAGTTTCTATTCAATAGTGGATAATTATGCTACCAATGGTTTCCCAAACCTTTAACATTTTATGTATTAAAACATCAGAAAGATGTTAATATAGTATGCTACTAATTTAGGAGTGTAATTTTGAATATGTATAAAGCATTCATGGTTCAGGTCATTATAGATTATAGAACATCTGGTTATCTTCCCTCCTGTGAGAAATGGGATAAATTGAAATTTTAGTGTACGTTATTATCATTACTTTTTTTTTTTTTTTGCACATTTTTGTAAATTTGCACCAAAGAACTGCACTTCCCTTTCCTTATTTCACCACACAACACTTTACAGCCACCTGCCATTACAACTCTTTCATATACAATAGTCTTTACATTATCACAACACTTAATGGTCCAGCCATAGTAAGAAAAGTCATAGGTTAAGCCATTACTTGCCTTGCATATGATCCCAAGCCTTGATATCAAAATGCTCATAATATTTACTGATGTAAAGTTTTGTATTATCTAGATATTTTTCTTGCCACAAAACTTGACTTTGGGAAAAAAAGCATACCCTTCAGTAAGACTCTTTCTAATGGCTTGTGTATGAGGACAGTAGATGGAGGGATGCATGTAGGTAGGGTCTTTCTCATTCATAAAAGTTGCATTGTCTACAATAGATTGCTTGGGTAGAAGGGTAGCTCTTCCACTTTTCTTGTATCAAGAAAACTTTAGAACAAGGCAGTCAAATATGGCTTATCTGACCCCAACATAATTATCTATACCTTGCTCTCAATTAGAATGTCATGGAAACACTCGCTACATTAGAAGTTTCTGTAGTTTATTCTGGCAGTAGTTTATTCCACCAGCGAAGGAATTAGAGTAGAGGGAGGGATTACATGCTTTAAAGAAAAAACAAGAAAGGGAGAATAGGAGAAGAATTAAGTATGACTGATTCAGAAGCAAAGGGACATCAAGTATTAGATTTATGCAAAAGCTGATTGTTAAATGTAAAGATAAATAAAATAATTGCAGCATTTTGAGCAGCACAGAAGATTCATTATTAAGAAAACAGAACGCCATATATTCTGTCTCCATGGAGTGGCAATTCATTACAGATAATATAAAGATAGAACTACATCGTACAGTATTAAGTTACGGTTGTGGGACACCTAGCAATCATTGTATTGTATAGTACAGTACTTTGGATTGTACTTTAGGTATGTCTTGTTCTGCTTTTAGCTGCTGTAGTTTAAGTAGAAATTTTCAGTGGTAAAGTAGTTTTCTTCAGCATGATTCTGTTGTATTCATAGAAATAATCCTAAGTGTTACAGAATACACTTCACACATTATTAACATAGATAAGTTAACAAGTTTTCTTGTCTGCCTTGTTTCAGCTTTGTTTGCCAGTTTTACATTAAAACAAAAGAAATACATTGTCATAGCTGTATAGGTGTAAATTTGCCTCAACACTCATAAGTTATGGCTCAGGTTAACACAAACCCTTTTCTTTATGTTTTGCATGAATATTAAAGCACACCGTCTCATTCCCAGGTATTGTAGAGGAATTGTTGTCATCACGTAAGTTTTTAACCAGTCAGTTCAGTGTTGAAGCACAGATTGCCATGCATGCTGCACGTCCTGGCAGCACACCACTCTGTCGCACTCCTTATCATGTGTTGTGCAAACCTCTCCTCAACATGTTCTCAAAATTTCTCATCAATAAATCCCTTCACAGGTTATACACATCAGTGGGGTGTACAGTACAGCATACTTATGTTGTCAGATATTCTTTTTTCTTTCATTGAACTCCACCTCGCCCCTTCTGTTATCCATTTTATTGCTGTTTATTGCCATGTCTGTGTGTGTGTGTGTGTGTGCGTTTATCCTTGCTGCAGCTTATGCTTGCTGTTCTGTGCCTTGACATTTTTCTTCACTGTCAGATACAAACTTTCATGGCAAAACTTAATTAATGGATCACATTTTGCTGAATTTACCTCATGACATTTCTTATTATGAATTTTTATCTTAGCACTATCTTAAAATGTAGCTTATTACACTTCTAATAACAATTTCAAGTCTCCAGTGTGAGTATGAGCAGGATTGATTAAAATGTTGTAAATTCTTAATAACAGAGGAAGCAGCAAACAAGACGCTGGAGGAGTCCGTCAACACCGATGAGACAGCCTTCTCCACGTTTGAGATGCGTCAATCCCGACGTGGCACAGTCAGCAAGCGGAGTACCCTGGGTCGGCGGTCAGTGGTCGGAGCAACAGCCGTCGTTAATGCCAAATCTCCACCCCGTCCAGCACCAGCATCAGTCACGTACTCTGACGATGATACTGTCAAAGGATACGACGAGAATCCTGATGATTCAAGTGAACTTACTGAAAAGCCGACAGATCTCTCCTCTACTGCTTCAGAAGTAAGTTCTTTACTTACATTTTTGTTTAACAATATATTTCATGAGCCTGTGTGTTTATGACTAAGTGTATTGGAGTCATATTACACTAATGATCATGCAAAAAAATATATATACAGTTCAGTATAATGATTAAATAATTATATTACTTTTTACAAGTTATGGGACAGAAAATTTAATTTAAGTTGGTAGTGGTATAGTTGTTAAAGTACCGGTAGGTACGAATGTCCATTGTCACTTTTCTGCAAAATAACAACACTTGTCTGTTTACCAATAACCTGTATGCCTATGAATCTTTTGTTTCATACTTTGCCTTCTTTCCAGCATACCATGCTCCCTGCTGTGAGTTGAAATCTTTAATGTAACATTTATAATCCTTACTAACAGCTTCATATGTCCGTTCATTTGCTCAATGTCTCCCATTCCTAAATATTTACTTTATCTCCTTTAATTGATTAACCACAACTCTACACATTCTCTGTACTGCATCATTTCCTATTTTGTGTATTCTTCACACACAAAGGTATTTATGAGTTCCATAATCTCAATATTATTTGGAGGTCACACTAAGAGTTCACACTTGAGACCCTAGAAAGAAAATGAGACAGATCACTGCCAATGTGTTGCCTATAATGTACAGTCCACCACTTCCATCAATATAGTGTCTACATCTATTGCCAAAATCTTAATCCCAGTTGGGGTGGCCATGAACAAACCAACTCCAAACACTCCAGCATCCTCCAACACAGATGACCTTCCTTCCAACTCACATCCTTCTCCACCTTTATATCCCTCAGCTGTTTCCCTTCACCTCATAATTACAGTGATATCTGTACTACTGCAGAGTTCATCATCTCAAGTAAAAAGATTTTCTCTGTTCTGCACACTATTACAGTACAGTACATTATTTAGATTGGTATAGTGTTGACTAAAAGTACCATTATTGAGGAAGTGATCATTCTCTCGTTCTGTGGGATCTCTGTTTCAGACATATGCATTAAACCATTGTCAGGCTTCAGCATTTCCTTCAACAGTAAATGTAACATACAGTGTGTGTAGAAGTTATTGAAAAATTACTACTACAGTATACTTGTTGGACGATAAAGAGGTGAATGCCACTGTGGATTCATATTTTGTTGAGTAATCTTCTGGTGTTAGTCACAGAAAACAGCATAAAATTGTGAATAAGAATTGCTGGCCTGATGAAGGGTTAATCTTGGTACAGTATAGTACAATTTTTTTCTCTTGCTGGTGTTGTCCTGTAACTGCTTAATTGTGTGTCCATTCATATATCCTATTTGTCATTAAATTTTGCTTTACATTTATTCACATCACTCAGTTTTCTAATCACATGGATACTGTACTTTTTAAACATTTAAGAAGGATAAGAAGATTTTGTTCGTAAATTGTAGGCTATTTATTCCTCCAAACTGTGCCATCAAATGTCACCTACACAGGAGAGTGTGTTTCACAGTTTAGTTAGAAGAAATCAGAATATCACATCAATAATATCACAGGCCCCTTTGACCAGGATATTCTTGTGTACAGTACTTTGACTTCTTTCTGTGATTGAAGATTAATGTTCACAGTCAATATCATTACATACACAAGGTAAAAAACAAACAAAAAAACTATGGGTGCAATTCTCGTTTGAAACATTCAGACACCTCAGACAATGGACACTGAAAACTAGTTTGTTTATTCCTGGGGCATCATGAACTGTGCCCATTACTTACAGCACCATCAGACCACACATACTCCATAGTTTTCTTACCTTGTGTACTTTTTATCTGATAAACTGATGCCGTTACCACTGAGCTTCAACTAATAACAAACAGCTTTTACAATATACACTGGAAAAAAAAGACTACAGCACTGAGTTTGCTTTCTTTTTTTATATATAGGTCTGTGTTTCTTTCAAGTTAAATTTTTCCTAAAACTAAGCAGCTACAGTGTTTGCATATTCAGTAAGGGACAGTATCATCTTATTTTTCTCTGCAAATACCAGTTTTTATCAGAATTTATGTACTGTATTGTCTTGTATCACTTGTATCACTTCTAACAATTTTACTTCCCATCCTGAAAATTACTGAAACTCCTTATAACATACTTTTTAACCTAATAGATAATAACATTGTAGTGCCATAGTTCATTTTAGTTTTAAGCATTTTTACTACATCCTTGTTAATGAATTATATTTTAAAGTATTATTTTTATTTCTTACAGCAGGAATCTGAGAGCGAAAATGAAAGTCCCCACTCTGAGCCGCACTCCTTCGTCAACCACTATGCCAATGTGAATGACACCCTGCGGCAGTCGTGGCGAAGACAGAAACCTGTACGTAACTACTCCAGCTACACCGACTCGGAGGCAGAGGGCAGTGCAGTCATGAGCCTTAATGGTGGACAGATAATTATGAACAATATGGCCGGATCAAGAGCTCCTTTACCAGGATTCTCATCATTTGTATAGCTTAGGAATTATCTAGAGATTTAATTAATTGAAAAAGACACACAACTCGTATCATAAGTTCCGTATACTTTTTATGTGATATGAAAATATTGATCTCGTGGAGATCTGAATAAGTGCGACTTGGAGCAGGTGACACACACATGAACAATTTAAGACTGAAGCACCTGTAGCCATGAGAAATGAAGTATAACCTGGTATAGCTTACCAGGCACCCAGATATTTAGAAATACTGTACAGTAGTTAAATTCAGGCATTTTAGTTCGGACATAAATTTATTCTTGAGCAACTGTACTAGATAATCATATGACCTACTTTGTATTCTGTAGCATTCGTAAATCATAGTTCATGATGGGAGAATGGAGAAATTGTGATTGTGGACAATGATGGTGCCTGGTGAGTTGTGCCTCGGAGCACTTCAAATAATTGTGTCAAATGGACACTGGTCCCTTATGTCTGTGATATGTATAGCGTAGGTGTAACTATTTCTTAGCATTTAGACTCCATCCTCATTAACAAATAAAGCTACTGCTGAACATATGACTCAGTTGTGATTTTTATTGATTATTTTGCATAATATATATTTCAAGCTTTTAAAATTACTATAATGGTATTTATTAGGAATTTTATTGAGTTAATTTGATATAAACCAAATGTATGAGCATGGGCATTGTTTTACAATCATTGTTCCAAGTTCAGCATTAATATACAAATTATTTTATAAAGCTTGTGAAATGTTAAAAGGGTATCGATGTTTATGATGTATGTGAATCACAAGAATGTCATATGTTGTTTGAAGCTGTCACTGTAGCAGAATACTGGTATGATGGATGAAGTAATGATTTTATGCCAAAGCCAAGAGCATTCATTAATACATAAGTACCCTTCACTGTGGGAATCAACAGTATTTTATGCATTTATATCTTTTCCTGTGTTTTCATGACGTATATTTACTTTTAAAAGTGCTCCTCCCTTTACAGCTCGAAGTAAATTCGTTTTTACCATATTTTCTAGGCAACACAGAAAGTAGCAATCCAACTATTAAGAAGAGAGTATACTTTTGGTACATTAGAGTGTCTTGTTTCCTCCTAAGTATACCAGCAAACAGGACCAGATTAACAAAACTGTTGCTTGGAATAATTTGGATGAATCAGTTGCTCCAGATTTAACAACGCTATACCTCCCTTCCTAAATTCACTGAGGTTTTGCAACTTATGAAAGAAAAATCATGAGTGTGATAATGAGTTGACTGACACACTGTCTACACATACAGTAGAACAGTATCAATAGAGGCATCGTACTTGTCATCTGTCTCTGCCGAGCCCGTGACTTTTCTTGGACATGAGTCTTGAAGCCACACGTCACCAAGTATTGCAAGCATATCAGAGCCTTAAAAACTGCATTACTTCACACCATACGCATACGTTACTGAAGTTAGCAGATTCAGATCAAATTTAGTGCATCACCAAAAGTGTTAGGAAAATGATGTTGGTGGCTGCACGGAGTCGTGATTACCTGAGGCATTATCAGATGCTGCTGATTCATCCATACTGACCCAACAAACAGAGTAGCGCTGTGTATGGGAGGTGAGTTTTAGAGTACAGTTTCAGAACAACTTCATTTCACCCCGGTCATCTGCTGTCCCTTGTAACGCGCACTGAACATTTTTACACACAAACTAGAAAAGGCACAATATATCTCTGGAAATTTGTGATGTCATGTACAGGCAGTCTGGGGCACTTTTTTGATGTCTGTGAATCGGAGGCAACTGGTCCCTTCAAGCTGTTGTCTGTTTTGTGGTTTTGTTTAGTTGGGGAGTTGGGGAGCAACTGTACATCGGAGGACTACATCTGAAAGCAACTCCATCAGTAGAAGTCTTGTTTTGTGACACAGTTTGGAGGTCTAACTAAATTACAAGCTGCTGAAGCTGCCGACTAGATCACTGTACAGTACTGTATATTGTCACAATTTCTAAGACTTTTCTCTTCATAACTGAGTGAGACATACATTTTGTTTTTTATTGTATAGTATGCATTATTCATGTACATTGCAGAAGTAGTTACAGTATTACATAACCAGTTCTAAATAAAATTACTTAAAGGAGTCAAAATGTTAGAAAATTGGTACTGTAGCTACTGAATCATGCCTTCCAACTTTGTCAAGAAACAATTTTGTGGACTTCAGTATCAGTGAAGGTCTTATGTTTTGAGTTAAATATATCTTCTAACATAATCTTAGCTCCATATGAATGTTTAAATTTTTATAAGAAATAGATTGGAAAACCCATGAAATACCCTTTTGCCCTGGTCTGTCTAGAACACAATGGTGCTTTTCACCTGATTCATTTTTACCTCATTGAAAGGGACATGCGGTATAAAGTCAGTAGTGTTTCATCAAGGAGTAACTTTTCCTTCACCAGGAAATTATATTAAAAATTGTGTTCATCAACTTTTTGTGTTCAATATTTTTGTGCTATGAGAACTTACTGTAAGTTTATTTCAGTGTGCTATAACTACAATTCACGTTACCAGACACTTTTGACTTGCCAAGGAGGCTATGATTTTATCTGTGTATTAGAGGCTGCTTGTTTCTTTAAATTGTACCAGAGAACAAGTTAGTCACCTTAGTTTGATTGGTTTTATTTATATTGTAGGAAATTTTGAAGGAATTTAATAGCCTCCAATTGGTCAACCAACAAATCTGAATCCCTTCGCACAAACTTTTACATTTTTTAGAGGTACAGTTGCGGACATATGAAACAGACGCCTCAAACGGGGGCCCCTTATCAAGCGTAATAAAATAGGATGAGCCTCTGAGCACAATGTCTTATCTTACCCTATATTATGCTCAATAAAGGACCCGGTTTTAGGTGTGTGTATTTCATATGCCTGCAACTGTACATCCTGTAAGTTATATTATGTGTACAGTACAGGACCCATCTCATGAAATGTGTCAGTATCACTCAGCTGTGCAATTTGCTTCATGTACTTAAATAAATATTCTTTGGTAACAGGAAGAGAACTGTAATATTGCTTATTTTGTATTATTGCATGGGACAGGTTAGGTCTGAATTCCATCTTTTTAAACATTATTCTCTGTGCACCGATATGTAATGGTCTTGTATATGTCACGGAAAATTGTTACTTTTGATACCGATATTGGTCTGTAGAGATATCTCAAAATATTTATGTTGCTCAAAGGTTTTATATTTGTTTTGGTACCATAGTTTATTATTTGGACAGTGGCACATGTAAGATGCTTTCATCAAGTTACTGTAAGTACGTACCTTGCTTGGGGTTCCTCAGGAAATGTCATGCATAAATGTTTTCCTTTAAAAATATCCCTTGCAAACTGTACAGCTCATTTTTATATATTGCAAATAGAATGTTTTGCTTTAAACTATGTAAATGTCTGTGTGTAGCAGTTTTTATTTTTTGCCAGGAAGGTACACAAATCATTAAAGGTCAAGACATTTTTCTTAACGGAAGATTCTTTTGACGGTAAATTGGAGAGCTACTTATTTCTCCAAACTATGGCACAAAACAGATTCCTTATTAAAGTAACATTAAGGTCATCTATTTCCTGGCATGGTGTGGAGGAATCACGGTTCTTCCAATTCACCAACAAGAGAATTTCCCATTAAATAAAAATCTCTTTGGTGTCACATACTGCCAGTAATGTAAGTGTTAAGCTTGTGAATGATAATCATGTAAGAGTAATTTGTTCTTGATAACAATTGAACATCATTAGCATAAGTACCGAACATTGCAATGAGATTCTGTACAGTATTAGCGTTACTTCTTACATTTTGATGATTGGTGCACGAGATTCAACAAACTTGTCACACAATGTACAACTTAAAGGTGGTGTACAGGGCCACACGTGCTAAATGTTTGCCAGGAAAAATGTACATAGTCATTTTCTATAAAATTCTCAAATAACTCACTTTTTCATTTACCTATTTGATAACTGTGGTATAATGCATATGATACAAGGTCTTAGTAAGTTAGTATCAGTAGTTTTCATTTTGTTGTTAACTTATAAAAGATACTAATAATATTTATTGTGCACTATCAGTTGGGGAATAAAGTATCTGAACACTGTTGGCTGCTTCTGGCAACATCTACAAGGGTAAACACATCACAGAGAAAATATTTATGAGGTGAAGGATAAATTTTGGTTCAAAGTCTGTGGTTGGTTGACATTTACCAGTATCAGTTATAGTTAGGTAGTAATTCATGAGTTTTGTCTATTACTAATGTGGTTAGCCTACTCATGTAATTGTTACCAGAAGCCACCAATGGTGTCGGATACTTTGTTCCCCAACTGTACTAAGTGTAGTTTGGGAGGGATAATATATTCCATTATAGGTAATCGTTAAGTTCAGGGATGCAGATTACTGTTTATTTAATGTGTAAACTTCTTGTACTCGATTGATGCATGCAACCTATAGTTTGCATAGTGAAAATTTCCATAGAACTTGGCTAAAAAAAAAAAAAAAATTGCAACTGGAGTACTGTAACTCAAAATCACATTCATTCAATACTCGGCAAGGCGCAATATATAAATAAAAAACAAATAAAAAATACTCTGAAATTGACTTGAAGAGTGGAAGTTTAGTACTACCCATGTTAGACCTCCTGTATATTTTATGGTGGGTGGATCAATGGAAATAATTATACACAGGATGGTGAAGTAATAATAGTGTCATAGTAAAGCATATCATAGTAATACAAGATGAAGTAATAATAGTGTCATAGTAAAGCATATCATAGTAATACAGATGAAGTAATAATAGTGTCATAGTGAAGCATATCATAGTAATACAAGATGAAGTAATAATAGTGTCATAGTGAAGCATATCATAGTAATACAGATGAAGTAATAATAGTGTCATAGTGAAGCATATCATAGTAATACAAGATGAAGTAATAATAGTTATAGTGAAGCATATCATAGTAATACAAGATGAAGTAATAATAGTGTTATAGTGAAGCATATCATAGTAATACAAGATGAAGTAATAATAGTGTCATAGTGAAGCATATCATAGTAATACAAGATGAAGTAATAATAGTGTCATAGTGAAGCATAGCATATAGTAATACAGATGAAGTAATAATAGTGTTATAGTGAAGCATAATAGTGTCATAGTGAAGCATATCAGAGTAATAAAAGATGGTGAAGTATATAATAGTGTCATAGTGAAGTATCATATAGTAATACATGATGGTGAAGTGATAATATAGTGTCATAGTGGTAGATTGCTGTATTATTATGTATTATATGGATTGCTGTGTTATTTATGTATTATTTGTGAAGGAAAATAATGTAGGTAGGATGTCCAAGTTTAATTATTATATTTAGCCATTTTATCTCGTGTGGATTTCTCACTTTCTTTATCAAATCAATCTCAACACATATTTAAGGGGGTGCGGGAGTAGGGGACAGGCTTGGGGGGGGGGGTTTGGGGGGTGCGGGAATAGGGGGACAGGCTTGGGGTGGGTAGAAAGCCTGTCCCCTATTCCCGCACCCTCCTAACCCCCCCCTCCCTAGCCTGTCCCCCTACTCCCCCCCCCCCAAGCCTGTCCCCCTATTCCCGCACCCCCTTAATTTTATTGATAGTAAAATTAACAGGACAATTTCAACGAATTTATGAAAAAAAAAGTTATTGTAATACTCAATGAAAATATTAATAATCCACTAATTAAATCTACACAGATTATTGGTGCGCATGCGTATCCCTTTCAAAGTTGCCAGGTGGAGGGAAATTTCTCTGTTTTAGGGAATTTTGTAGTCGACACAGGGAAATAATATATGAAGATGGTTCAAGAGTAAACAGGGAAATTTCTACCAGACGAAATAATACCAAAAAGAAAAGACCATCAGTCAATGTTCAACAAGAGAAGAGTGAACAGGGAATTAGTTATTGAGGCAAAAAGGGAAATTCTAAAGGTGAAGTTAGGGAAATTTCGTGAAGCAGACCTGGCAACACTGGTTATTTATTTCTACCGGCGCCATTGTTGTTGTGAATACGTCAGGAGAACCGGCGAATAAATTAATACAAATCTTACAATATCTCGGGTCATCGGTTACCAGTGGCCACAAATTATCTACCATCATTTAGTTGAATATATTGGTAAGCATTTATTGATATTTTAAACTATGAATTGTGTCTAGATAAATAGATAAAATGTAATGTTAATATTGTTGATGGCCGGGCATTAAAATTCCTTCTGTCTGTCATTTTATAATTATTACATTTACAGGTATAAGATTAAATAACAGGTGATTGTATTGGTGATAGAGCCCTTCATATAATATTAGATGAATTAATTTATTATGTATTTTATCCTTTTAATTAATACAGACTTAGAAAATCACGTCACACACATACACAAGCCTCTGGGAAAACATACACACACACACACAAGCCTCTGGGAAAACATACACACACATATACAAGCCTCTGGGGAAATACACACACACATACACAAGCCAGGGAAAACATACACACACATAAGCCAGGGAAAACATACACACACATAAGCCAGGGAAAACATACACACACATACACAAGCCTCTGGGAAAACACAGATTAAGTTGTGGGTCCCGTAGAGGGCCGCTCAATGGCAGCATAATATGAGGGGGATTTAAGGATCCAGGGTAGGATTAGGAAGGGTGTCATAGGATAAGGGTTAATAGGCGAGCCCACACTTTGAGTGATGTTGCCAGATGGTGGTCTATTTTTTATCTACGACATTTTAAGTGCTGGACATGGGTAACTCAGTTAAATTTCATACCTTATTTCACACTAGAAAATTAGCGTTCTAGTTCACGACCTATTACTTAGATGTATAAAAATATACATACTTTTGTGTTTTCGCATAATATATGCTGAATATACTATATTTTTCATATAAATTAGTAAATAGTAAAAGTCGAAATGTGTGCATTATGCGGCTTTCATGAATTGCATGAGTATAACAGCCTACAAATATTAACAATTGTATTTAGCATGACCCATACCATGAAGCGGAAAATGTTGAAATGCCATATGTTCACATTTATTAGCATTAGAAATATGCATACCTTGCGCTGCCAGACGCATGAAGAGGTGAAAGCAAGCTAACTGAATGTGTGGATACTGCGGGGATCGCACACTGGTTGCTGCAGCAGCAGAGAACGTATCGTACGGAGACACCAATATATTATCAACATCTTATTGTGATTTAGTACTGTTACTATCACTGACGACGTAAAATGTAAAATATAATTATAAAAGGCCTGTATAAGTTTGTATATCATTCTAATTTTGTTATATTTGCGTATAAGCGGACTAAAAAGCCTCTTCTGAAATAATAGGAGATATATTTTTATTCATGGCTGTATTCGTATGAAAATAAGTCCAAGATAAGTTAAAAATATGTAAAAAATATTGAATAAGTTATAATAAGTCGTTCCACAATAGGAAGCCCAATATAGCTTTGCCCGACATAGGACATATTTTCCAGCCTAGAAATCGCCATCAAAATGCCGTTTGGCAACTCGCTTTAAAGTGTGGGCTCGCCTATTGGGTCAGGGACTGCGGATTGAGGATTAAAATTGGGGCGGTAATGATTGGTGATCCTATTTCTAAACGTGTCAAGAGTGGGGCTATTAACTACGTGAGATGGGAGATGATTCCACTCTTGGATGCTGCGGGGAAAGAATGAGTGACTAAATATATTAGTGCTTGTCTGGTATGTATGGTATTTTAAGTTGTGGCTGCCTCTAGTGGATAGTATACTTGTTGGGTGTAGATATGTGTCTTTGTCTATGTCAACTAACTTGTTTGTGATTTTGTATATCATCTGTTGTCTGTGTATTGATCTTCGTGTTGTCAATGGGTCTAGTTTTGTGTCTTGTTTAAGCAAAGTGACTGATGTAGTGTGTCTGTGATCACGTCTGGCCCATCTTGTAGTTTTATTTTGTATGGACTCTAATTTATTGATATTATTGTTAGTGTGTGGGTCCCAGACGGTGTCGCAGTACTCTAAGTGTGGCCGAACGAATGTATTATAAGCGCGCGCTCGCACACACACAACACAAGCCTCTGGGGAAACACACACATACACAAGCCTCTGGGAAAACACACACACAAACACATACACAAGCCACTGGGAAAACATACACATACACAAGCCTGGGAAAACACACACACATACACAAATATATTTTTAATGCAATATACTTTTAGTTCATCAGTTACCCATGGTTTTAAAGCTGCTTCTTGTTTGATTTGATTATTACTATTGGCAATAGTAGATCAATTTGAATATAACTTTTGTTTTATCTAGTAATTTACATTTGGACATGATAGAAAACTCACTCTATTTTCTTTTCCAGGTGAAATGATGTGAACATGATGGGAGCTGCTGGTACTCAACTTCAGACTCCAGCCCAGATGTTATGGTGAGGAAAGACTGGTAATACCCAAGATTTAGAGACTTATCAAGTATGCTGTCAAGAAGACATAATTTGTGCTTCCCTATCAACCTTGCAGGAACCCATACAGGTAGGTGCATTACATTTATCGAACAATATGTGAGGGAAATTATTGTACATACACTCATCCTATTCATAACCTTGTATATTGTTGTATAGAGAGGAGGAATACTAATATTGTTATTCTGTATTCTTGGGTATGTTCATTAGTAGAAAAGGATCCAGTTTGCATAGTTTGTTCATTGCTTGTGTTGGAGTTTAGCAAAGGTTGTAAATCATAGAACTGCATGGTTTTTGAACCCCAGAGACAAAATATTTCGGGCCCTCTACTTTGCACTTGCATTATGTGGACACTAGGTCCAACTGAGAAAAATTATCTGTAGGGGGATCATTCAGTGTGATGTCCAGACAGCATCTCTGACTCCTTCCAACAGATTACTGTCCTGCCCAAAACCAAGAGTGCCCTCCTGCACTCTATTTTCTTCCCATTTCTTTCCATAATCAGCTGTTTCCTCCTGAATAGATTACTCAGTTCCACTGTCTTGTTCCCCAGTCCATCCAGGTCTTGTGTGAGTGTTTTCTAGGTGTGGAATATTCTTCTGTATACACAAAGTTAGTTTTGGTGACCCCTGTAGGACCTGGGTGAAATGGCCTGCATTTCACCTGTCCATCTTCACCCACAAGATACTCATAACACTCGAGCACTCGCGTATGGCGTGCTAATTTGAATTGGGGAAACTGACCGAGACGGGCAGCCAGACAGTGTGTGTTTCATCATATTTCATATGTTACCAGTGTAGAGGATGTTGAGTGTATAGATCAGTGTGGCAGGATAAAGCAGAGGCATAGGAGCAATGATTGGCTTTAATTCTTGTAGGCTACATGGAGTACACACATGGGTAAAACGCAGTGTATGCGTCAGCCGTGCGCGACAGTTGTAATTGCTATACACTCCAGCTGGTAAATTTGACCCCCATGTACAAAGATGGTTGTGCCACATGAGCTGGCAACACTGTCGGGGAGGAATCAGTCTGAGTGGAATTGAGTAGAGCAACATGATAGATTCTCTACTATGTTCTACACACACTAACTTCTCCCTTATACAGTGTTACCAGCCAAAGTTGCACACACATCTAGATAGTGACAGTACATGGATACAAATTTACTAGTTTGGGTGTATTTTCCCATAGTCTGCTATCCACCTGTGTATCATGACATCTTCCTTTTCAACATTTTTCAATACCTGTGCTAGGAGCTCCTTCCTGGTAATTTTTTTCATTTTTGCTTCCTTGCCTGCCCTGTAAAGTTAGCATTAATCCAAAGTACCCTTGTAACTGTGTTTTCTGTCTGCAGCCGTACCATCAGGCATCATGAATGTAAATGAGGTAAAGGTTGTTTGTCGCTTAATTTTTAATACAAGATAATACAAATTGAGTGAATCAGAGACTTTTCCTTGTTTAATAATACTGCCCCTAGGTCAGTAGTGTAAGAGTTGAAATATTAATGATGTGTTTGTTTCAGCACTGTTATGAGGACCTGAATGCTGCAATACTAGATAGGATCAAGAGGTCACCTCCACTCCTCTGGGACATTGCAAGAACTTGGTGAGTGTGAGTCCTATTATGTCAATTTATATATATTGTTGAGTAAAAAATGCAACTCATACTATTTTTCATATTGAAATCCATCATTAACATTAAATGGTGATCATTGGTTAAAGATTGTTTAATAGTGAAGTACCATGTCCTATTAGAAAAGGCAACTATATTTAACCAAAAGTTAAATATACTTCTATGGACGGTCTCCTTCCCACAAATTATGGTAATGGTTTGTCGTTATTTGTGCAAAGATCATAACTCTTGACCGGTGTCAGTTTCATATAGTAAATCAACAGTGTCAAGGCCATGGTTTCATCAACCTTTAAATGTTAGCCCATGTTGTATTTTATAGCTTTGGTTGACAGAAACTGCTGTTAAGTGTTTGAAATCATGGTCACACCATGATTTCTGCTAACAAATCAGTTTTTTTTTTTTGTAACCTCAATGAGGTCTTGCCATTGATGCAAATGGATTTGAAGATTCCCAAGAAAAGGCAGTATTCATATTTGGAGCCCAAATTTTGGCAGTTAGCTCAATATTGGATAGAGAATTTCATGCAGATTTTAAATTGTTGTAGTCTTCTTAATGATCATTCGAGTCTCCTTGACCTTAAATGTACAATACGCGCGTCACTTTCAGTTGGTACTTTTCAAATTTCTATATCCCATTCAGATATGATTAATTTTAGTGTGTGGAGTGCTAAACTACAATAAGTATAGGTAAGAATCAGTATTATAGATTGTCCCTTATAAGTATCAATTTGGATTGAAATTTGGTATGAGAAATTTGCAGCCAAGCATTAAATTTTTTTTCTCTGCTTGAGGCTGAGATTGTATCTGTACAGCGATGTATTAGTTTCATCCATTTACTCGTCATGTTCCACAGTAATAATTTTGAAGTGGAAGTTATAAATACTTAAGTTTCAGCATATGTTTATTTTTGCTAAATTGGTGCACTTTGGACACTGGATTTCAGACTACTGCATAATGAATCGGAACTGCATGCGTTACTGTATAGTGAATCTTCCTGCTTAATTTGTGATAAACCTATGATACTTGTATTTAATATGACTTGGTGGAGTGTACAGTCACACTCAAAATCGCCGTTTCAGTGCAGTGGTTACCCTGGGTTGAGAGCTTCACAGCATATAAGCACGTGTGAGGGAGGGAGTAGAGACCAGGCCAGTGTGTAAGGTACAGTTGCATCCAAAAAAATTGACACTACCTGCTAGACTCTAGCAGGTAGTGTCAAAATTTCCTGTAAAAAGATTACCTGTATATACCAAGAAACCTTGAACACATTGACTTAAGAAAGCTAAATTTTCTGAATTTGTTTGACTAGTTGCAGGCAAAAGTTTCTTTCCACTTACATTACTTTAAAGCTTTCAATGTGGGACAGATTTTGAAGCAGTCACGATTTTTGTGGTAGCATGTATGTTAATAAATGCCACAGCAAAGATACTCTGCTTCAGAATCAGTCCCATATTGTGAGCTTAGAAGCACTGTACTATAGGTGGAATGAAACTTTTGTCTGCAAATGTATACAATAATAGTGATTACTTGGTGTTATTTCAGGAGTGGAGCACACTTGGAACTGGAGAAGATTGCAGTATACTGGAGGTGAACATAAAGTTACAAATAATAGAAGAGAAAATATAGTAATTATTGTATATTATTTATTAAATAATTAAATTGAAAAAAAAAAAATTCTTTATTCACTCATGGTTATTCTTCATAACACTTCACTTCCTGTTGACATTAATATATGATGGTGAATGAAGGCTGTAGGGTTCAAATAAATGCAACCTGTACAGATTTAATCATTCCTCTCCCTTCCCCAGAAGATAAACTGATTAAATCTGTACAGGTAATTATATACTAAAGGGAGATTCTCTTTCTGGTGAATTGGAAGACTACTGATTCCTCCAAACTATGCCAAGAAACAGATAACCTGATTAGAGTAAACTTTACCAGGCACCACAATGTTACTTATAAGTGATCTATTTCATGGCAGTTTGGAGGAATCACTAGGCTTCCAATTTATCCTAAAGTTTCTCCCCTTACACCTTGGTCTACATTAGCAACAGCCAGTTTCAGTGAATATTATAGGTACAATTGTGGACACTTGTAATAGTCTTGCAGTGTCTGGTAACTTTTTTTTTTTCCTCTCCAATACTTCCATAGGTAATGTGAACACTATGGGGGAAATAAATTCTGTTTTCAGACACTGCTAGAAATGTCAAGACCCAATTGTCCTCAAATGTACCTAATTTAATATTGATAATCTAATGATAACTGGACTGTCTTCACAACAAAACTTTCAATGGACTATTATTGTGGCATTTGAATGTCCAGGAAGGGAAGTTTCTTGAATCAGTACAGGTAATCAAATCTAATAACTGAACCTTTAAGGATTCCTCTATTTGTTATGAGAAGCTTGTTACCCATTCACATGCCACACAAGACTAATTGCCAAGCACCTTCCCCAATTACAAAACTGAATTCAAAAGGGAGGATTAAACTCCAATTGTTTAATTTTAAAAAGAAAAATAACCATCACAGTTCTCATTCGAGCCTAAGAGAATTAACTCTGTCTCCTCACTACTATGACAATCAGACTGCCATCTAAACATATTCGACCATACTCAATATCATGGCCATAGCTTGGTTGTTTGTACTACCGTCATCCTTTCAATGATTATTTTCAATTTTTTTTCTGGCAGACTATCTCTGGGCTCGGATACCAACTTGACAACTACAAAGACACCTGGTATTATGGCTTGGCACAATACCAAGACTATTGGGCATTCCAATGACCGCCAACAAATCTGGTTCTTGGCAATATGTCTTGTTAATTAATGTAAATATAAAGTACTGTGTTCAAATCCTAGGAAGCATTCCAAGCAATGAGGCAAAATACTCCCAGTAAGAAGGTATAATTTTACTACCATTACTGCTCTTTAGTTTCCTTCGACACATTTTTAACTCTTCAAATTCTTCCTTGGAATACCTCTTACAAAACTACAGTTTCCACACAATGTTCTCCTAACAGGTAAGTATATTATTATTAAAATAGACCAGAGACACAAAGCTGGGAGAGAATGTAAGCATTGTATCAATTACTGAAGGCTCTGGATTTACAGAAAAGAATAACAATTTGGTTACAGGCTGATGGGCCAAGACCCTCATATGGTTCAAAGCTCCAGTACTATCATACTGTGTGATTAGTGATTATGAACCTTGTGTGACAACTGTTAAATTGTAAGCTATTCATCATTCATATGTTGATGGCTCTTTGAGGTTTTGTTTGTATCATGGTACAGTGAAAGCCCTTTTATCCGGCACCAGTGGGACCGAGAACGTTCCGGATACGAGAAAGTGTACTCTAAAATTACGTTATTCTACATTCATTCACTTTATTCTTAAGTACATTTAACACTAATGCCATATCTTATAATCTTATACCAATCTAACACTTACATCTACAAATGTATGTATTTAGGATCAACACTGAGCATCATCAGTTCTGTAGCTCGTCATCCGAGACATCTACACCAGAGTTCTGAGTGGCCATGTTCAGTGTCGGCGGCTGAGAGGCTGCGTTTGGTTTCACTAACTTCATGTACTCCCCTATGTCTCTTTTCCTACAGTTCTTTCCTCTCTGTAGCAAAAACTCATTTTGAATGCAGTGAAGAGACATGACATCATGTGTGTTCATGTATTGGCACTGTTCAGCAAACTTGATGAACACTGATAGACCTTTCATGGCATCCTGCCAAGACACTTTCGGCTCTTCTTCTTCGCTGTCGGCCTCGGTCAACTTTGATTCAATAATTTCATCATTAGTGAGCGATAATGTCACTGATTCCTTCATGTCGATGACTGCAAGACTGACGGTGTCTGACACTCCGACTCTGCTCTACGAGTCTACACAAACAAACACAAATGTGGCGGGAATGATGCGCTGTACCTCTGATGGCGGCGGAAGCAACTACAACCCCGCGAGGGAATTTTGTATTTAATTTTTTACGTACGTCTTTCTTTTTGGCTATATTTATCTTTTTATGAAAAAAATGCCGGATATGGGAAGTTGCCGGTTAACAGAATGCCGGATAAAAGAGCTTTCACTGTACTATCCTTACAATAACCTTGCAGAACTAAAAAGTATATATATGTATACTTTATTTACATCATATGTACTTTCATAGGCAATTTTTATTTTACCCGAGTATAATAGAGTAACTTTTCCCTCAAGATTTTTTTAATGTCAGGCAATTTAACACGCACTGGTCAGATCCCCTCAACTTAAGTTGAATAAGAAGCACCCATCCATTAAATTCAAGCCACAAAACTTCATAGGGCAAACAACCCTTACTGGTCTAGGCCTTCTGTACTTACTTCACACACAACCCATCAGTTATGTGGTGCTGCTGTTGATGGTTTCCTCTTGACCAGTTACTGTATTTCTTTGATGACTGAATGCTGATCTTTTCATTTGTTACTAAATTAGGCACTAGGATATTCTCAGCACTTGATTGGATCCACCTAAAAAAAAAAAATAAGGGGGACCAGTCACTTAACATCTAAACCTGGTAAATTTCTTCTACAGCATAAAAAAGCTTCAGGGGATACTGTTGGGGATCAGCAAGCCTATATATTACATAATATATAGTATTGTCATGAAGTCCTTATAATAATAGAGTTAGCAGAAAGGAATAACCTTACACTTATCAACAGTCTTCTAGATGAAAAAAGTATACATAAAAATGTTAAATCTCTAACGGTAAAACTAGAATTGTTTCTCTGTTGGGACATAGTACAGTATAGAAACCAATATATTGCAAAAATAAGGTGTGCGAGAAACCTTTAAGCAGGCAAGAAAATATATGTAAACCACATCAACTATAAGTCAGATGTAAATAGTAAGAATGAAAGAAAAACTGCCTTATGCCTAACAGTCCCTGTAGGGCAAGATTAATAACAAGAAAAGGGAGTGATAGACAATGTTATGACTCTGAGAGATGACATTCTGCCCCATTATGCACTTTTGGTGTACTGGGTTTGGTAATCTTGGCAGGAGGCAAGTCACACATTACAGTACACAGACTGGCCTGAGTAGACACAAGTTACTCAAGACACAATGATGATCAGAACTGGTGAAAAGATACAGACTGAAATGTGCTGGAATAAAGTTAGTGATTGTGATTGACTTTGAGTAAAATGCCATAATGCCACCTACAGGTAGAAGTTGAACCATTTGCAGAAGGTAGATGGGGCAAGTAACTCCTTGTCATCTGCTCAATGTTCAGGTCTGTGGAATGACACAAAAATGTAATCAGCTGTTGTTGTCAATATTGTTGAAGTTCCTTAAGCTGTCTGGCCGAGTAGCCCCAAGCTCCTGTGGAAGGCAACGGCCTGAACCGGGCTTTCCCACAGTGCCCTCAGAGAGTGTATGTCGTGTTGTTCGTGAGTGTGGATGTGTACATTGTAGTCTTCCATAATGTGTTTTAATAGAATGGGGTACAGACATCCACAAAGCCTCCATCCAGCTTCTTCTGATAAGTCAGAAGGGCCAGATGGTGGCCACATCACAGCCTGGCCAGATGGACTCTGTCCTCACAGGGAAGGGAGGATTCAGATGGGTGTATGTCAGGAGGTCGTGCAAGCAGCTGAGTGTTGTTCTTTAGTGTTTGGATGGAGACTGGTTTGGGGTGGGCAGGGTGTAAGATATGATAGTATTTGTGTATGGTATCATGAACTGGGTGTTGTTTTGGTGTTCCTTATCATGAGTGGGTGATCTGCCATTTAGTGTAGTGGGTGGTGTGGGTTTGTGGAAGCTGCAGCAACCGTTTGTGTGCCTTTCATGTCAAGGTGGTCCTTGATCTTGAGGATTTTGGTTTCATGGTGTAGGTGGTCTGTAGGGGTGGCAGCTGTGCAACCTGTGATTATCTTTAGGGCTCTATTTTGTATGGTCTGAAAGATGTGTCAGTGAGGTTCGAGGCCAAGGCAGGGCTTGCATAATCCATCACTGATCGGATATATTGTTTGTACACTGTGGTTGTGCTTCTTTGTTGTGTTCAAATGTTGTGCTGGCAAGTGATCTGAGGGCATTATGTCTTTGCATTCATTTGTTTTTGATGATTATGTTGTTTGAATGACATAGATGTGGTGTATGTTATGCCAAGTATTTTGTGTGTGTGTGGTGTTCAGCTTTCCAGTTGGTGAGAAGGGTGACAGTTGACTTGGTGTGTGCTATTTTAAGTCAGTTTGTTGTGAACCAGTAAAGTGTTGAGGTAGGGTTGGAGGATGTTAGTGGCTGTGTCTGCATTTCTGTGTGTACATGAGTAACCCTCTGGTCATTTACTGATAATTTCATGATAAAAAGCTTGAAATGAAAAACATCACTTACTGAAAATGAAGGTTGGCAAATCTATCTCTGAATAAGATGCCATCTTGGACTTGATCAGGCAGAAGAGGTTGATCTGGCTGATCCTCATGCTGCAAGCCTATGTCTTGTTCGTCCGGCAGTTCCAAATTTCATATTTTGCATAAGTTGTGTAGAGCTGCACAGAGCATCACGATTTGACTCGTCTTAGCAGGGCTAACACGAATGTCACCACGTAGAATATGAAATCTTCTTTTAAGCTGGCCAATTTATCTCTCTACTACACATCTTGTGTGTTTATGCGCTCTGCAATGGTAATTTAAATTTATATGAATATTTTTAACAGATGATCACACACAATCTTGATATGGTTAAAATATGTTTCATAAAAAACTTTCAATACATATTGTGTCAGTAAATATAACTAAACAGTTGAACAGAGTAAAGTATGAAAATAATGCAAATTTAAGAATAGAAGGCTATGATATACATTGAAGTGTTTCATATTAAAAACAACTTTCATTCTCTAAATATTATATTACATAGTTTAAAATGTCTGTTACCTTATCTACAAATTTTGCATCATAGTACTGGTCATCAAGGTAAATTTTCTGATTTACATATGTGGGAGATTTTCAAAGAACACAGTTTTTCCTACAATTTTTCATGTGATTTTAACATCAACTTGTTGTGGAAATCTCCAGTTTTAGTCATACAACATCACCTCAACAATCTTGGTGGAGCGCCTGGGAATTTTAGGTTTTGTGTTGGGATAGCATGTGGGGTGATATATCAGCAATTAATAAATATGAAATTAAAAAAATAAAATGTAACAACAAAAACTGGAGAACCAGAGATAACTTTTGGATTAATTCTACCTAACCTAATCTGGACCAAGGCAGAATACTGGGACCTAACCAGGGCAGACTACCAGGACCTAACTGGGGCAAACTACTGGGACCTAACCGGGGCTAACTACTGGGGTCTAACTAGGACAGACTAACAGGACCTAATACCAAAGCAGAATATTTAATAGATGTTAAACTCGTATGAAATACATGATAAACAGTTGGGAAGTCCATGATTTATCTGTCTGTTGGGCCATATTCAGAAGGGGGCAAATTTTCCTTATATGAGAGTCGCACAAGGTAAGGGCCTATATCAAATTTAAAACATTTAACCCAGATCACATATATTACAGAAAAATTGATATCTCATGGAGGTACAGGAAATGACCGGGCAAAATACTGGGACCTAGCCAGATCTGGCAACACTGCTATAAAATGGTAATTCTTTCAATAAATACCGATCCGGCTAGGTTCCAGTATTTTTCCCAGGTCATTTCCTGTACTTTACCACGGTTATTTCCAGGTAGTTTGCCCAGGTTAGGTCCCGGTAGTCTGATGCGGTCTAGGGGTCGATTCCACAGTCGTTTGTTAGCACGCAAACGAAAGAATCTTAACGTTAGCCATTTAAATGACTTATGGCTGAATTATTTAATGAATTTGGTGAGTAAACTATACAGTGATCATCATTATTTTATTGTTTGATAGATTTTGTGAATGTGGATACTCCGCTTTTGGAAAATAATGAAGCCTTACAAGTGTAGTTGGCTGGGAAGCTAACAAACCAATACCACTATGGAATCGACCCTAGGTTAGGTTAGGTATGGTCAGGCTAATTTCAAAATGCCATAGAAGAAAATAGTCTTAAAATGGTCTAAATAAGTGGGTAGAAAAACCGTAATAATACCAAAAATAATACCGGCCGCCATCTTGGATCAGGTTTGCTGGTTGACCACTTGTCCCTCTCTTATTTATTTATTTATTATTATTTGTTGTTATTATGGTGTTTTCTGGGCCCATGTTATCAATAATGTCATGGGCCGTATGCAAGAATATCCATGGTGGTGTGGTACAGTACGATGGTAGTGTTATAATAGTGTCGTATGCAAGGACATTTAATTTGTTGTGGTGCATACGATGGCCTGACACCATAGACAAACAACTGAGCCGTCGTCGTACCGGTACCACACCATCGTATGTACCAACCACAGATTTCCTTGCATATGACCCTAAAAACCATCGTATGAAAAAAAAGTGTTAAATATTATAAAGGAGAGAGAAGCAACACGTCTTACCTCTTCCTCGTCTCTCTGGTGACTGACATTTTTTTTTTTTATTTATACGAATTTACAGTGATGCCAGCAGATTTCCCCAACTTTAACAACATCACAATTTCCCTTTTTACCTCAATAATTCCATGATTACTCTTGAAGATTTCTATTATTATATATTTACCATGATCTTGATATTTCGTCTGGTATAAGTTCTCTCTTTTGTCCTAGGGGCCCTCCAGGGTTTATCCTGACCCAATCCACCCTTATCCTAACCCCCTTCCCCCATTGGTATAGAAGTTCTGGGTAAAAGTTTAATTAGAGGGTTATGGGCCCCCTTCGGACCCGAGCCATTTCCATTTCAATAATGATAATACACTATCCTTCCTCTTCTTATGTATGATCCAAGTAGTAATAATAATAATAATAATAATAATAATAATAATAATAATACACTGTCCTTCCTCTAGTGCTTGTTGCAATACGTATAATTTATGGACGAAGATTGAACTTTTCGTCAAAGAAGTAGTTTAATTAATAATGATAATGCAGTACCACCATTATAATGTGTCCTCGGTGATGGCATATGGATAAGAATGTTTTTGTATAAAGCTGCTTTCTTTGTTTTATTGGTCTGTTTTTACAACATCTAAAATTATATCTCGTGATGAAAATCGATAATCTCGGATAAATTCCTATACACATACATACCTGGATATTTCCAATTATTACTTGGTCAATACTGTTTATATAAATATATGTATACATATTTATTTTTACATCTTATTCACAAACATGTCTTAAGCATAAATGTCTCCTATTATATACACAGAAGCAATAATACAAATGAACACTTATACAGTATACTGTATAATATAGAGGTAAAAATAAATATTAACCTTCACCATCAGTCATGTTCCCATTGGATGTTCAACCCCCAAGAAGAACATTCCAACATGAACACAAGTGTGACACACATCCTTAACACTCTTTTCACTCACCCTCACCCTAAATAAAATATACTGTAAATAGAAAAACAAAAAATATATATATATATATAGGCCTATATAAAGTTAGAAAATTAATATCGTGTATGCAAAGTAAGTTTTTAAGTCTCATTGTCAGGTTCCATGGGAATTAATGCTATTGGCTGTACATATTTCTGGTCCTTAAAGTAGGTACCATAATTATTTATCCCACAGACCTGTTAGCCAAAGCAGACTACTCCCTTGGCACCTGTATCACAAACTTACAATTTGTCTTTATTATACTGTATTGGTAATTAACTCATCACATATTTACAGTCTTGTACCTACTATAGAGAAATATCCTGACTCAATTACTTTCTACCATCTCGTGAACAACCCTTTTGTAAAACTAGGAAGAGATGCAGTGAGAGGCACAAACCCTACTTGCTCTCCTAGAAAAACACACACACAAACAACCATGAAAGAGCATACACGCACACATCCACACATGTACAGTACACACATACACAGTATAATTATATACCCTATTATAGTACAGGTATATCAGTTTGTTCTTTTTAGTTGACAGTACTGTATAGTATTTTGTGAATAAGCCTTGTCTCCCTGTGTTTTATCTTGTATTCGAGTTACACATAAATTTGAATCCTAATACTGTAAGAAAGGTATTGTATATATAAATTAATTGAGATCTGACATACAGGTGAATACTCTCCATGATCCAGCGAGACATAGGCCTGAAAAGTAAGGGCTGGGTAATGACGATGACAAATATACTGTCTCCATAAACACCACATCAAGCTATCCTAACTAACTTCCCACGGTCATTGCCTCACCTAACACGTGATTGATTGCTATTGCCAATGAACTTCAAAGTGAGTGGCCAAGTAAGAGAAAACAGACAGAATTCAGTGTACATTTCGGTACCGAGGAAATAAACAACAAAATTCAGTACCACAAAACTCCAAAATTCAGTACCATATAACTCCATAAGTATGTCGTTAGTCTATACTGTACATTCTTAACCCTAACAGAGATTGTATTGATCACTTTATACAAACTGCATTCATACTAGTACACACACATTAGGACATAAATAATTCTAACATCCTTAAACCTAACAGAGATTGTATTTATCACTGTATACAAAGTGCATTCATACCGGTACAGAATGCAGTGTACAGTTCGGTACCATAAAACTTCATAGCTATACATTCTTAACACTAACAGAGATTGTATTTATCACTTTATACAAATTGCATTCTTCACACACACACATCACAATATAATTTCTATAAGTACAGTATTGGAAGGACACACCAAGTAGCTTCCCCATAAATTTGTACACTAGACATACAACCCTCGGTTCCACTGTACCAACTCTCACCTCCATGCTGACCACAACCTCTAACACATATTATATTGTAGTGTTTTTTTTTTATATTCTAAGCTGGTAATTAATACCTGGCCAGTATATCAAACTTCCTTTATCATACTGTATCAATTTAGCATTCTATTGGACTACAAGTGGGTAACAACTTAATTGATAGCTACAGTATTATATCAATTGTTAAAAGGGGTAGTGAAGTGTTAGTAAATCCGGAGCAACTACATGATTCCTCCTAACTATTCCAAGCAACAAGACACCATTATTTTTGTTGAACTGATCTAGTTTCTTTGCATACTTTGGAGGAATCAAGGCACTCTAATGTACCAAACATATACAGTACTATCCCATTAATACAGTAATGTTGATGCCGTCTTTCCCTTCAAATGGATCCCACCAATAGGATGGCCATAAATATGTTCCAGGAGAAATGGTCAAAACTTTGGCACACGATATCACAATACCTTAGGACTACCGTATATTGTTCTTTCGAAACATATCCAATTTGCAAATACATCACGACTTAGTAAGTGCCAATATTTTGATTATCTGTGTCAGAGAGAAATCCTAATGTAAGTCAATAAATACTGTACATTATGATACCTGTAACTGGTTAAAATAAATGGTATGAATCTAATTTTATCTGCAAGAAGTGACATGATATATACACCAATCAGAGTACAGGGTGTTTCTAAATAATTCTTTGTGCACTTTTAAATGCACAAGGATATAAAAGGACATACGGGTTTTTGGGACACCCTGTATTGTATATTTGGGACCATATTCAAGAACACTCATGGATAACTGGCCTTGGCTTGCTCTTGACATTTATTGTATAAGGTCGTTGGAATCATTGGGTCGTATTATTAAACTTCTTCGAGGAAATGGTGTTTCGTCGCTAAATTCGCATTGCAAAATAAAAATAGGAACTGAGCGATGAAGAAAACTTTTCCTCAAAGAAGTAGTTTTATAATAGCACCCATTACTGTATATCCCAGTCCACTCATTATAACAAAGAACTCCCATTGTCTTACAGCAGTGTATGTACAAATAAATTGCAGCAACAGCAGTACAGTTTAGTGTTTATTAAAATCAAGAGAAAATAAGGAGAATCGTTATCATCTACCAGTCTTCATAATTTTGACAATACTATAGTTTTCTTCATGAGCAGCACCTTAAGGTACATAAATGACTGTTGACTAAAGTTAGTCTTCAGAACTGCACACAAAAGGAAATGACGACTCCCTGTACGAAGGCTCCACTGACAACATATGGAGCATTTGTCCATTACAAGTTATATAATCTCAAGGTCCAGCTCATTCTTGTATATCGGATCTCAAAGTTATGGCTTGGTATATAGTGCTTGTCATAGAGTATTTAGTAGTAAAACACAGTGAATTAAGTGTCCGTAGGCATTCTACACACCTTTAATATTACAGTAGTCTCGATCTCAACTGATGCACATGTGGCATCCATGACGTCTTTTTTTTTTGTGCTTCAGTGACATACAGCTATTTCTTTAAAGTGTCAGAATAGTCAAAATACTTTAAAATTAATAAAAAAATAATGACTCTTGGAATAATACGTGTAGAGATGGTATTACTGTAGAAACTTGCATATGATCCTGTTTTCCCTAACATGAAATAATTAGGGATACTGGGTTGGTGCAGTGGTACCGGTATAGAGTAGTGTGTGTTCTTGCCATCCATCCAACTGGCCAGGGTTTTAGGGACCCTGTGATCATGTATGGGAATTGGTGGCTTCTGATTCCTCCTGACTATGCCACAAAACAAGCTCCTTTAATATAGGTGGTGTTTTAGGGCAATATATGAAGGACTCGTTTACCTCCAATTTTCTGACTACTGTACTGTACATACATCACGGGTTCCCTTAAGACTTATCACTGCACACAAACCTTGCAGGGAGGAGGGGAGGGAAGAAGGGGTAAATATGTAGTACTGTTCCCTTTTGTAATGTTTTCTCAGTGGGATACATATATGGCTTGTACTGTATGGCCAAGGTTACACTAGAGATTTATACAATTTCTTCAGTGTAAAATATAACAAGAATGGTTAAGTTATAGTGAATGGACGAGAGTTTAACAATTCTTCAGTGTAAAATATAACAAGAAGGGTTAAGTTACAGAGAATGGACGAGCGTTTAACAATTCCTTAGTGTAAATAATAACAAGAATGGTCGGGAGTTATAACGAATGGACTGGAGTATTAATAAGAATAAAGATGAGAAAGCTATCCATGATGTTTGGCTGATGTCAAGGAGAAGTGGTGGATACAGTGAGTCCCAGCGCTGGTGTCACATTATACAAGACAGTCATACATTTAGGGGAGATTATCTTGTTGGTGAAATGGAGGCTTTACTGACTCCTCCAAACCAAGCCAAGCCAAGCAACAGGACACCATTATTTTTGTCACCCTTGTCCTGTTTCCTGACATGCTGTACTATGTTTGGAGGAATCAAGGTGCTCCAATGTACTGAAAGAATATATACTCTTCCTTATTGATAATGACTATGGCAATATTTATACAGTACTCTAATGAAATGGTGTAATTGTAATAGTCATCATCATCATCATCATTATTAATTGAGGGGAGATTTTTTTGTTGGTGAATTTGAAGGTCTCTGATTCCTCCAAACTATGCCAGGAGACAGACGCCTTCAATGGGACTGTACAAATAGGGGATTGATCTGTTTCATGGCATAGTTTGGAGGAATCAGAGACCTTCCAATTCAACAACAAGAGAATCTCCCCTTAATAACCTAGCTTAGCTCATGACTGGTCCACAAAAGCCTTACAACAATATTAATTCTATTTGATTTGGTCCGAGGTAAAGTAACTCTTCTGATTAACATGTAAAATATCCATCAATATGTACAAATGTATCCACAGTTAAGTTACTCATAGACGGCATCTGCTTTAAAAGAACCTCTTCAAACTGTCCTTGAAAATTAGGGTCAAATATTTCATCAACACAATAATTAGTCTGTGTCCTTTTTAACAGTTTCCATCCCTGTCATAACTGCAAAAATGTGGGCAGTTCTTTAATGGGGTAATACTGTACACTATTGGTACATTGGAGCCCCTATAGATTCCTCTAAAGTACAGTATGCCAGGAAACAGGACCAGATAAACAAAAATACTGTACTGTTTTTGTCCTGTTGCTTGGAATAGTTTGGAGGAACATTTTAATTACTCCAGATTTACTAACAGTGCACTATCCCCGTAAGGACTGTGGCACCCCTTTAGACCTGAGCTACACCCTTTCATCTCTTCAGCTGTAATTTTTTTCCTTCTGTTTCCTTCAATGCTTCCTTGTTGTCCTTCCTCTCAGTCTCCTTCCCGCTTTAGTGATACAATGGATAGTATGCAAGAATATCGGTGGTGTTGACGATGGCGTGGTACTGGCACGATGATGGCTCTGTAGAAGTGTGTCTATGGAGTCATTGTATCGGTACTACACCATCGTAAACACCATGAATGTTCCTGCATACCACCCACCGTCTTTACGGCCAAACACGTCTGCTTCCTAGTTTCTGTATTTATCATTTTACCATTTATTTTTTTCCTCATATACACATACGGTACGTACATGTATTTACTTCATCATTTGGGTTATATGTGATGATTTATTTACTCATTTTCGACTTTGCAGACATTTAAAAGAGGTTCTTCTAATTCAATACCATCATTATAGACATGATATACAATACTATACTCCATCGCTACTGAAACAATCTCTCATACAGTATAATTCTTCCCAGGTACAAAATGTATAAGCTAAACTTTATTCTTCAGCCCCGTAAAAGTAACAAACTTTTCACATCTGGAATATCTATAATAATAATAATAATAATTCCAGTACGAAAATATTGCACATTCCTTCATCAAAAATAGTTATTGTATTCTTGTGCTGAAATACTTGTGCAACATTATATTATTCGCTCCTGCTGAAAATGAGCAGTGCATGATTTAATTAAGTACTAAAAACATTATACATACATGATCTACAATACACCATGAATTGTATACAGTATTTACACCTTATATGTAAATAATTCTGAGGATAACATTTATTCAAGTTATTTGTTGCTTAATTTTGGACCCTCGTGATGTAGTCAGAAAATTGAAGGTTAGAGAGTCCTTCAAACACTGCCACAAAACACACACACCTACAATAAAGGAGCTTGTTTTGTGGCATGGTCAGGAGGAATCAGCAGCCACCAGGTCTCATACACGATCACAGGGTCCCTTAATAATATAGTGTTCAAAGTGACACTGGTATGCTGGAAACAATGGGCCTTATGCAAGAACGTCTGTGGTGTAGATGATGGCGTGATACCGGTAGGAAGGCTCTGTTGTTTACCTATGGAGCCATCATACCGGTACCACGCCATCGTATGCACCATGAGTGTTCTCGAATAAGGCCTACTGTACCATGAAAACAACCCTCAATATCTCCTTATTCTCCCACCACCAGGAAGAATTAATGAGTGGCCTTCAAAACTTGGTGAAATGGCTAGACAGTCTTTATGGGTCGATTCCACAGTGGTATTCGTTTGTTAGCTTCCTAAGTAACCACACTTGTAAGGCTTTATTATTTTCCAAAAGCTATGTAGCAATGTTCACTCACACAATGGATATCGTCTGCTCTGAATTGGGGTCACCTACTTCCCTCTCAAAGAATTAAAGGGAAATTCTCTTGTTGGTGAATCGGAGTGCTACCAATTCCTCCAAACTATGCCAAGAAACAGATCCCTTATTAGTAACAATGAGGTGATTTGTTTCCTGGCATACTTTGGAGGAATCACAGACCTTGCAAGTCACCAACAAGTAAATATCTCTTAAAGGGGTCTGATAATTTGAGGTTATATACTGAATCGTCCAAATCATGCTGCAAAATATATGTCTTTGAATGTACTGAGACAATGTGTTTATGAGTATTTTTGAAGAATGAGTTCTGTAGTCTCATATTTGCTAATGACATTAAAAGGTCCTTCAAGCGATGCAACAAGTGATTGGTGGTAAATCCAAATACTTAATATAATATACAGTATCCTTACTTAATTTATAATATTATCTGCACATTACAACATTGTCTCATGCTCCTTTCCTTTACTATTTTTAAGTATGTGTGAGTCTATTTGTACTGGAATCGATGACTTTAAACTGTTCTTGTTGACGTTAACACAGATCACTCCTCTACTACTGTTGTTGTCATCTGTGTTACCGGGTTCACATACCACTGCTGCCCCGTTCACTTTGGTGGGACTCAATTTGGCCATCTGGAACTGGTCTGTGGATTCGGAAAACTTCAGGTGTTTTTCTTTGGTTCTGGAGGCGTGGTCTTGTGTGTTGGGAGGGTGCCTGACGCTGCCATCCCCATCCGTCCTCTCAACCCCATCTTCGTGTAGGTCAATGAGGATCTCCACTGGGGGTCCCTCGGTGCATGATGGGGGATGGGGTGAGGGTGACGGTGAGACAGCAGGTGTGGGGCGGAGGCGTGGTGGGGAGTATCTGGGGTCAGGCTGTGGGGAGGGGCGGGAGGAAGACTGACTGCTGTCGGATAAGGTGCACGGCTGTAGCTCGATGGCCTCCTCAGTACACCACTCAGATGACCCCAGGCAGCTACTCATATCCTGTGAAAACAACACAGTTCCATTATCATGTACAGTATTACTTAATTGGCTGCTTACACCAATCATCAATATATCTACCAATATCAGCTGTGGATATTTACCATCATTTACAGAAACACTAACTACCTGTACTGTTTAAGCATATCAAAAGTGACAAGTTAAAAAATATAAAAATAATATAAAACATTAGTAACAGAAATATTTAACCATCTGTAGTGTATGGCATATCATTATATTATGTGACAAAAATAAAAACTAAAGGAATAAAATCAGACAAAATACCCTGAAGAGATGCCTGGTGCTACAAGAAGAGAATACTAAGCAATACGCAATACGAATAACCAGTTCTCACAAAAAATTACCCTGGACTGGTATCTGGTGCCGTATGTTGGGGTGAGAGTTTTGGTGGGTGATGGTGAGGCGTTGTTAGTGTGGATATTGTTGGTGGTACTGCCCATCTCCCCACTACCACCGCACCGAGGCATCTGTGGGGAGGGTGTTTGACGTTCTCGGCGTTCTGCTTGTGAGTGGATGGATGGCAGTGATGCCCTCCCACGGCTGCTGACAACAAGGACAGGATATGCATGGCAGAGCACAGGAATAGTTGATAGAACTGTATACAGTATCTCATAAAAAAGAGTACTGTAATTGTAGTGAACATCATAACAAAAGAGAACTGCACAACTAGCACAACTAATAGTGAATAAGAGTACAGTATATGAAGTAAAGTAGTTAATGACACACAAGAGAGAGCAGTATTTATATAACAGAAAGCATTTCATGGTATAATGACAGAGTTGAGGGTATGGCAAAGAAAATGTATAATCTGAGTAACAAAATAAATAAACAATGGAAAACTTTTATTTAAATTCAGTGGGCAAGGGATACCATCGTGAGATGGGCTTGCCTGGCATAAGTCTTGGTATGAGAGATGAGAGTGGAGTGTGAGTTGAACACCAAAGGGTCACCCTTGTACCAGCGGTTGTACAGCTTCCTCAGTTCCTGTCGCACCTCTCCGTTCATCAGGCAGTACAGTACAGCCACAAAGAAACCCTGGTGAGTGAAATAATGTATAGTGAATGGAGAAGGTCAAGATCAAGACAATGTATGAGAATATAGAGTTAATTAATGCTGTTGGCAAATTGGTTACTAATTCATATGTCACAATACAAACTAACTCTTTTAAACTCTTTTATAATATAGTATTGTAGTCCATGACGATCACAGTGTGGGGGAATCCATAGCCTCCATTTTGACAACATAATCATAACATGTAGAAGCAAGTGTACATCATAAGGATGATACCATACTGTACTGTATATCCATTTGACAACAGATAATTAATTTTTGTGTGTCATCTTTACCAAGTTACCATTATAAATGGTGTGTTCAATGCTATGTACGGTCACAAGCCATAATATGTATCCAGGTGTGCTACGAATAGCCTGGTGAAAATTAAACAAGTTCCAGCAATTATGAGACAGGATAAGCATTGTAATTGGTTCACTGGTTTGTCAGTTGATTCAAAACTTTAACAAGACCTGGATATATTCTTACTTTGGCTCATGACTGTATATGAAACAGACCGTGAGCTGACCTGGAAGGAAGCGAAGACCTGGTCGAGGAGGAGCCAGACGAGCTCCACGTACTCGTTGTTGGAGGTGGAGAGTCCCCACAGCACGAAGTAGTGGACCCCAAACAGTGGCACCAACACCAGCGTCGACTTGCCCAGCTTCCTGCAATAGTATAGTACAATACCTGTATATCCATTTCATACTCTGAAATTTAAGCATGGTGCTCAACTATACCAACGTACACAAACTTACATACAACTCTACTTTATATACAGTACTGTACAGATTCCACATATAAAATTATACGCTATTCCACAACCGGCAACGAGAATGACGAACCAACATCGAGAATAACGACAAACACAACCCACATGTATTAATTTTAACTGTTTTCCACAACCATCAACGAGAATAAACACAACAAATGTGACCCACCTGTACTTCATAGACTCGGCGGAGATGGAGGACCTTAGCTTGAGCACCAGGACCCGCACCACATTGAGGAAGAAGAAAAAGTTGATGAGGTTGGAGACGGCGACGGGTGCCCGGATGCACACCCAAAACACCCAGGGCACAGTGTTGACGGTCCAGCAGTGGGTGTCATCCAGGCCGGCTTTCAGGCCTGCCCACATTACCACGCAACCCAGCGGAATGCCTGCACATACACACATACATGTTAATTGGTTGGAGAAAATAAATAGAGTAAAAAATAAATAGGATGATAAGGATATAATATAGAGTGATGTAGATAATTGGTGAGAGAATATAGCTATGGTACATACAGAAGATAGAATGATAGGAATATAACATAGTGTGATGTATATAATTAGGTAGATTCAGAGAGAATTAGATACAGATACACTGTACTTAAGTAGACATACAGTATAAATAATCAATATACAAACATGTATCTGTATATCATTTGAAATATAGAGATAGATAAAAAAATAGAAAGTTAGATGGATTGACTGGTAGATTGATGACTATGTAGTAGGACACCTACTGTGATTCTCCACACAACCATTAATCCAAGTGACACACACACACACACACATATATATAGGGTCATAGACAAGAACATTTGTGGTGTTTACGACGGCATGGTAACAGTACAGTCATACTACAATACAATGGCTCTCTTGTGTGTTTGTGAAGTCATCGTATCGGAACCACACACACCGTCGTCAACACCAAGGACGAACCAACGACACACAGCGACTCAACCCAACCGAGTAGTAAAAAAAAAAGTACAGTAACCGACGACTGTATTTATGCATCGTACTCACCACGGACGTTCTTGAATATGGCCCTATGTATCGTACCTATCCAGAGCGACTCACCCCAGCCGAGTAGAATGTAGAGTGTGATGGCTGAAGAGTCGGTGAAGAGTGCCATAAAGATGAGACTGTGTAAGTAGAGTCCTTCCATCAGTAACCATGAGTAGTTAGCCAGGATAAAGTACTGCCATATACTGATTAGAAACTTGCAGGTCCAGGTCTGTTAAGAATAATAATAGTAATTCAGTAATAATAATGATAATAATAGTAATTAAGTAATAATAATGATAATAATAGTAATTCAGTAATAATAATGATAATAATAGTAATGAAGTAATAATAATGATAATAATAGTAATGAAGTAATAATAATGATAATAATAGTAATGAAGTAATAATAATGATAATAATAGTAATTCAGTAATAATAATGATAATAACAGTAATTCAATGATAATAATAGTAATTCAGTAATAATAAATGATAATAATAATAGTACATGTAATACAGTACATAATAATAATAATAATAATAATAGTAATTAAGTAATAATAATGATAATAGTTGCATCATTCAGTTACTTGTATGTCCAGATCTGTTGGTATGTGTTAATAATAATAATAATAATAATAATAATAATAATAATAATAATAATAATAATTACACTTCGCGGTGAATAAATAATTTCTGCAACCCAAAGTGGAACAACAACATGCAGGAAGTAGTTTGAACATCAATGAACACACACAACACACACACACACACACACACTCTACAAAAATTATATTCATCTCTTTACACACACACACACACACACTTTCCAACTCCCTACAAAAACGAAACTGATCAATTTACACACACATACACATACACCACGATATTTATCTCTTTACACACACACACATGCACACCCACACACACACACACAGACTCTATGATAATATCTCTCTCTCTCTGTCCCTCCCCCCCCCCTCTCTCTCTCTCTCTCTCTCTCTCTCCCCTCCCCCCCCCTCTCTCTCTCTCTCTCTCTGACTGTAGTGATTAGCATGATGCAGTTATGGCTTGAACCCTTACGTTATACCAAATAATGAATGAATGAATGAGTTTTGAATTCGTCTGTTCATTTGAGAATTTAAACTAGAGCTCCATCCCTTATGTGTAAAAACAAAAATAAATAAATAAATAATAATAATAATAATAATAACCACTACAATAGCAAGACCAACAATAATAATGATATAAATAAATGTCAATCAATCAATGAAACAGAGGTTATGTTTTCAAAGCTTGCATGCTGGAGAGGGAAGAAGGGGAGAGGGGGGGGGGGATGAGTGAGAGAGGGGGGGGGGTAGAGGGGGGGAGAATGAGCTATCGAAAACAACAACAGCAACAACAACTACTACTACTACTACTACTACTACTACTACTACTACTACTACTGAAATACGGAAAATGAATAGAGAAAAATATATACCAAGTTGACACAAACACACAAAAAAAAAAAAAAAAAAAAAAAAAAAATGGAAAATACGACTAAGGAAAGTAAAGACACCAGAAATATAATTATGGTACTGAAAAAATAATTATTTACTAAAAAGGTGGGAAGGAAGGAGGAGAGGAAAGGAAGGAAGGAAGGAAGGAAGGAAAAAGGGAGGGAGGAAAGAAGGGAAGGAAGGAAAAGAAGGAAAATAGGAAAGATAGGGAAAAAGGGATGGAAGGTAGGGATAAGGAGAAAAGGAAAGGTATAGAGATAAAGGGATGGAAGGAGGGATGGAGGAGAGGAAGGAAAGGGGAAAAGGATAAAGGGATGGAAGGAGGGAAGGAGGAGAGGAAGGAAAGGGGGAAAAGGATAAAGTGAGGGAAGGAGGAGTGGAAGGAAAGGGGAAAAAGGATAAAGGATGGAAAGAGGAAATGAAAGGAAGGAAAGGGAAGGAAAGGGGAAAAGGATAAAGGGATGGAAGGAGGGAAGGAGGA
>JAWQEG010005371.1:0-2500 GCA_033782935.1 Petrolisthes cinctipes
CCTTCTGTAATACACACTTATGATCCCTACAAATAACTATGGAGATTAAGGGGGTGCGGGAGTAGGGGGACAGGCTTGGTGGGGGGGTTGGGGGGTGCGGGAATAGGGGGACAGGCTTGGGGTGGGGTAGAAAGGCCTGTCCCCTATTCCCGCACCCCCTTAACCCTCCCCCCCAAGCCTGTCCCCCTACTCCCTCACCCCCCAAAACCCCCCGCACCCCCCTAACCCCCCAAGCCTGTCCCCCTATTCCCGAACCCCCTTAATAAACTTAAATGTTCTATCAGAAGTTGTTGCAATTTATATTTGGCAACTGTACACTTTTTTAAGACGCAAATAATATACCACAAATCTAAAACAAAACCAGTCAGTCTTGTGTCTAGATAAATCTGTCTTTGTATTTTTTTTATTGATCTGATTTTGTACTTATCTCTCTATCTTGTAGCTTCTGTCTTTTTATCTATCTATCTATCTATCTATTTAATCTACATCTGTCTCTTTATATGCTTTCCTTTTACTTATCACTCCCTCTTATGTTATTTCTGTTATTTTCGTTTTCTGCAATCACCATTCCTAAAATTTCCACCTTCTTTCACGTTCCTCTGACCTCACCAATAATTTCATAAGGTTTTTAGGTGAGTTTTGTGCCGCCTTGGGGTTCCTGCTGAGCGAGACTTTATGTGTGCGAAATGTCGACACAGGAGAAATTTTTGGTGAGGGAGGTGAGGAAGGAATGGAGGAGGAAGGGGTGAGAGGGAGAATTAAAGGGACAAAGAGGAGGAAGAAAGGAAGGAGAGTGGTAGGGTAAAGAGAACAGTAAGAGGAATTAAGGGAAGGAAAAAGAAAATTAGATGGGAATTGAAGAGAAGAGAAGATACAGGAGAAATTTTGGTGAGGGAGGAATGGAGGAGGAAGGGGTGAGAGGGAGAATTAGTGGACAAAGAGGAGGGAAGAAAGGAAGGAGAGTGGTAGGCTAAAGAGAACAGTAAGTGGAATTAAGGGAAGGAAAAGAGAATTAAATGGGAATTGAAGAGAAGAGAAGATACAGGAGAAATTTTTGGTGAGGGAGGGGAGGAAGAAGTGGAGGAGGAAGGGGTGAGAGGGAGAATTAAAAGGACAAAGAGGAGGAAGAAAGGAAGGAGAGTGGTAGGGTAAAGAGAACAGTAAGAGGAATTAAAGGAAGGAAAAGAGAATTAGATGGGAATTGAGGAGATGAGACTTAAAGAAGAAAAATTTAACTGAAGGACGAAGTAAAATAAACCTTTTTATTTTTTTTAAGATACACGTAAATAGTAAGAGAAATTAAGGTAAGGAAAAGAGAATTAGATGGGAATTGGAAAGAAGAGACTAAAAGAGAGAATTTAACTAAGGGGACTAAGTAGAATAAACCATTTTTTTAAGGGACTCTGTAATGTAGACAGAAAATAAATTGGAGGTAAATGAGTCCTTTAAATATTGCCATGAAACACCACTTATAGGGAAGGAGCTTGTTTCGTGGCATAGTCAGGAGGAATCAGAAGCCTCCAATTTTCATACACGATCACATGCAGAGTCCTTAATTAAGAAGATAATTCACTTTTGTTACGTTGGAGCTTCTCGATTCCTCCAAAGTATGCCAGGGAAACAGGACCAGATGAACAAAAATAATGGTGTTCCGTTGCTTGGAGTGTGTGTGTGCTGTGTGTGTGTGTGTGTGTGTGTGTGTGTGTGTGTGTGTGTGTCCTATAGGGAGTTGATAAATATAAAAATAAATGAATATATAAAATTCATCCCCTCTCCTTAATTCCTTTCCATGTTTTGTCCCTTAGATCTGACTAGGAATATTATGGCCCTTACACACACACACACACACACACACACACACACACACACACACACACACACACATACACATACACATACACACATGAATGAATTATGATCTTGCATTCGACCCTCACAAAATTTACACCAAGGAAGAAGAAGGAGAAGGAGGAATAGCAGGAGGACTGACTCTATTGACAACTCTCTCTCTATTGACAACTAACACTGGCATCTTTAAGGAAGTCAAAGGCACCAACCAGTTCTACCAGAAGATCCACTTGTGAAACGTCAATACAAGCTCTCTCTCTCTCTCTCTCTCTCTCTCTCTCTCTCTCTGTCAAGTATGAAGTTTTTTAAAGGAAATCTGCTTGTGAATTTTCCTTTGAAGTCTGGAGCTGCTGTCAAGGGTCGATTTGTATTTTGTTTTTTTTTAAGAAGAATAATGTGAGTTAGGAAAGTAGTGAAGCATACATACATACATACGTATGATTGGCGCGAGAAGGTCGCGGCAACAAAAAAAATGAAGGTCCTCATTATACAGGTACTTACCCCCTCTCTAGTATTTCGTTGGGCACCCTTTTCGCTTTATACACTCTCGAAGACGCCGAGGGACTGACTCAGCAAGGTGTTTGAGCAACTGAGGGTCTATATTGTTCCAAATATTTTGGATGGCAGCCTCGAGTTTGGAATTGATGATGTG
>JAWQEG010005371.1:12500-29083 GCA_033782935.1 Petrolisthes cinctipes
GGTGGGTGGGGGAGGGGAGGGGAGGGAAAGAGGTGAGGGGAGGTGAGGGAAAGAGGAGAGGGGAGGGGAGGGAGAGAGGAGAGGTGAGGGGAGGGGAGATGAGGGAAAGAGGAGAGGTGAGGTGAGGGGAAGGAGAGAGGTGAGGTGAGGGAAGGAGAGAGGAGAGGTGAGGGGAGGGGAGATGAGGGAAAGAGGAGAGGTGAGGGGAGGGGAGGGGTGAGGAGAGGTGAGGGGAAGGGAGGGGAGGGAAAGAAGAGAGGGGAGGGGAGGGTAGAGCTTCGATTCTTCTTCGTTTCTGGAGGAAAAGAGGAGAGGGGAGGGAAAGAGAAGAGGATAGGGGATAAATAAAGGGAGGATTCTCAATTAAGTTATTTACGGGACCCTGTGATGTAGTCAGAAAATTGGAGGTAAATGAGTCCCTTAATGCCCTGACCACCACACACACACACACACACACACACACACACACACCACACCTATATGGAGTGAACTTGTTTCGTGGCATGGTCAGGAGGAATCAGAAGCCTCCAATTTTCATACACGATCACAGGGTCCTTAATTAAGAGGAGAATGTTACAAATAAGGATTCTGTTTCATGGCGTCGTTGAGAGGACTATATATTTTTTACTCTCCTGTTGAATGTTGCAATAAGAATGTTTAAGTGACAATTAGTCCACTATGCATGTTGATGAATAATGGCGTGTGGAGAGGGTTGGGAGAAAGAGTAAGAAAAAGTAGGAGGAGGAGTAGAGAATAAAAACTGTGACTGAGGAAATGTGACTTAGGAAAATGCAGAAGAAAAGTAAGTAAGTAAGGTAAGGAGGAAGAAGGAAAGAGGAGGAGGAGCGAAGGAAGGAAGGAAGGAATAAGGAAAGAGGAGGAGGAAGAGGAGGAACGAGGTAAGAGAGATGCAATAGGAGAGAAGGAATAAAAAAAGTAGTGGCCATTTTTGGAGAAATATAGTAGAGGAAAGAGTAGTAAGATGGAGGCAGGTGGTGAGAAGTAGTTGGGTTAAGGAGGAGGAGGAGGAGGAAGAGGGAAGAAAGAGTAAGGAGGAGAGAGAAGAAGATAAGGGGAGGAATGATGAAGAGAGGAGGAGGAGGAGGAAGTAGAAGTGAGGCTGTTGGTGGGAAGTAGGAGGGAAGAAGGAGGAGTAGGTGGAGGGATTAGAAAGAGGAAGGAAGTAGCAGGAATAAAGAGGAGGGAAGTAGGAAGAGGAGGAAAAGGAGGAGGAATCAGGAGGAGGAGGAGTAGGAGGAGAGATTAGAAAGAGGAAGAAAGTAGCAGGAAAAAATAGGAGAGAAGTAGGAAGAGGAGGAAAAGAAGGAGGAATTAGGAAGAGGAGTAGACGGAGGGATTAGAAAGAGGAAGGAAGTAGCAGGAATCAAGGGAATGGAAGTAGGAAGAAGAGAATGGCAGTAGGAAGAAGAGAAAGGAAGTAGGAAGAAGAGAAGGAGAAGGAAGGAGAGAAGATAGTTAAGATAAAGTAAGACTGTGTTTAATTATCAAAGGCTTCACACACTGACCCAAAATTTACAGCTATTCCCACACCGAGTTTGTCTGCTTCGTTTGGAGATGGAGGGGGGGGGGGGCAGGGGGCGGCGATCCCAACTTCACAGATGTAAAAAATGGGGATCGTTTTATTGTCAAGAGGAAGTGGAGGGCTAAGGTTTCCTCCAAAATAATGCCACGAAACAGAAACTCCCATTATTTATAGAAACACTGATATCTTAATTAAGTTTCCTGCTCTATAGTTTTAATAAATGTCTAACCTTCCAATTCACACCAAACAAAATATGGATTCCTTTGATTGAAGGGAGAAGTTTTGTGTTTGTAAATCTGGAGCAACTGAATCCTCCAAACTATTTCAATCAACACAGAACACCATTATTTTTGCTCTTCTGGTTCTGTTTCCTAGCATACTGTCTTTTCGAGGAATCAAGGCACTCCAATGTACACAAAAAGAATTACCACCTTAAGTACAGCCACAATCAAATATCCACCGACACTTTCCATCCATCGTAGTAAATAATTATCTTGGCAGTAAAAAAAAACACGTGTATGATCGTGCAGCACCTCATCATAATAATTGAGGGGGTTGAGTTGACATAAGTAAGGTGTTGTTGTATGATTATATTTTGATATGATACTGATTTATTTGCACGATGGAAGGAAAGTGTCTGTGGATATTTGTTTGTAGCTGTACAGGGGAAGGAGAGGCACTATTATGACACCAACCAAAACACACACATTTCCTCCGTCCTCCGTCCTCGTGTCAAATGTTGCTTCGTTCATATTGGTGGTGGGTGTCCTTCAAGCCTCATGTGACACTAAGTTTAATGAAGGAGGAAGTCTTGGTTTTGAGTGTGTGTGTGTGTGTGTGTGTGTGTGATGAGTGGGTGGATGTGTGGGTGACTGGATGGTGAGTGGTGAGTGGAAGGGTGTGGTGAGTGTGTGAGTGGGAGGCGTGAGTGAGCATGGTGAGTGGGTGGGTTGGCGTGATGAGTGGCTGAGCGAGTGGTGAGTTGAGTATAGACGTGATTAGAGGAAGAGTGAGTGGATGAGTGGGTGTATGTGTTAGCGTGATGAGAGAGGGAGGGTGACTGGTTGAATGGGTGAGGGAGTGTGTGTGTGGGTGCGTGGTGAGACTGTGTGTGTAGGTATGTGTAGGTGTGTGTTGAGAAAGTCTGTGTGTGTGTGTGTGGGTGTGTGTTGAGAGATGGGGTTGTGGGTTAGTTAAGGTTTTTGTTAGTGTTGTGTGATGGAGTTTCCCTGCACTGTCTCACTCTACTTGTTTATTGTTCCTCCTCTCTCTCTCTCTCTCTCTCTCTCTCTCTCTCTTTTTTATTTAAACATTATCATTACAGAGTTTCATCAGCTAAAGCTGTAGGGTTGAGGCTACAGCTATCTATAGCTGTGAGGTACAAGCATTTTTACAGCATAATACAATCTATTAACAATCATTAACAATCTATTTGAATTACGATGTGTTATTTTTTTATTACCTGGGTTTGGTGCTCACCCAGGTATTCACTCCTCGTTTAAAGTTGTGGAGGGAGTCACTGTGGTGGAGGTCGGTGTGTCGGACCATTTCATTCCACAGACGGCCGTAACGGGGCAGGAAGGACCGCAGGTGATGTTCTGTCCGGGAGAAGGGCACAAGCACCTGCTCCTCTCTGTAGGGAGCCAAGCGGGTGGCGTAGCTGGGTGGCGGAGGGGATGGGAGTCTGAGTGCTGCCAGGTGTGGCATGCAGAGATGGTGAGTCTTGTACATAACACTCAGGCCCGCCACGTCCCTGCGCTGCTGGAGGGGCTGGAGCTCGCTGAACACATGTGGGTGTGCTCTGCTCTGTACCAGTCGCTGTGTTCTTCTCTAGACGCGATCCAGTGTGGCCAAATATGAAGGTGGGCAGGAGGACCAGATGAGTGGGGAGTACTCCATGAGGGGTCGCACCTGTGCCTTGTACAGCACTTCAACCCCCTTGGCGTCCAGGAGATGGGAGATGCGCCGTACACAGCTTAGTTTCCATGCTGCGTTCTTGGATACTTTCTTGGCATGGCTGGTGTAGGACAAGCCAGAATCGATTTCCACTCCTAGGATGGAGATGGAGTCTTGGAGTGGTAGTAGTCTGCCCTCCAGCTGTATCTCTGGTGCAGGCAGGGTGTTGATGTCTTGCCTGCGGGAGATGAGCATTACTTGAGTCTTGTCCGGTGCCAGGGTGACCTGCCAATGATTGCTCCATGCGATAATATTCTCCAGTGCCTGGTTGATGCGGTGGATTGTTCCCTGCCAGTCGTGTCTGTCACAGGAGAAGGCAAGGGTGCAGTCGTCAGCATATGCTTGGGCCTCTGGAATAAGCTGGAGAAGGTCATTGAAATAGACATTCCATAAAAGAGGCCCAAGGACGCTGCCCTGGGGGACACTGGCATTAATTGGTTGTTGGCTGGATGTGTGTCCATTGACCACCACTTGCAGGACTCTATGCTGTAGGTAGTCCTCGATGAGTTGAAGTAGCGCTCCACTCACACCTAGGCTCCTCAGCTTGGCGGTGAGGCCTTGGTGCCACACCCTGTCGAAGGCACCGGCGATGTCTAGTGCCACTACAAAGGTGTCCATCCCTCTGTCCAGCGCATGGTTCCATGAGGCAGACTGCAGGAGAAGCAAGTCAGCAGCTGATCGGCCCTGCCTGAAGCCAAATTGCTTGGAGCTGAGGAGATGGTGAGCTTCGAGGAATGTGGTGATTTTGGTGGTGATGAGGGACTCCAGGATTTTCCCTATAGTGGAGAGAAGGGATATTGGGCGGTAGTTTTTTGGGTTCTGTTTGGAGTTCTTCTTATGTACAGCCACGACTCTCGCCTCTTTCCACTGTGTTGGCCACTTGGATGAGGATAAGATGTTGTTGAAGAGGGTCATCAGAGGTGAGGCAAGCTGGGTGGCACATCTTTTCAGCAGGTGAGGACTGATGCTGTCAGGTCCCAGAGCCTTGTTGGGGTCAATCTGCAGCAGCAGGTACCTCGCCTCCTCCACTGTGACTGTAAGGGCCTCCATGGTGGCCCCGGTGAGGGGTGGAATCATCGGAGGGGCGCGTGAAGGGTCTGGCACAGTCATCTTGGAGGAGAAGTGTGCCGCTAACAGATCGGCCTTGTCCTTGTTGCGCACAGCCACCGATCCGTCAGTCCTGGTGAGCGGTGGGATGGTATTGTCAGTGGAGAGGCCTTGTTGTTGCTTCACTCCGCTCCACCACTCCTTACTGCTCACTGACTGGCCACTGAGCCTGGTCCTTAGTTCTTCCCTCCAGCGTTGTATGGCCTGTTTTTGGACACGTCTCATAGATTTGCAGGCTTCTTTGTGTAGGATTTTGTTAGCTTGAGAGGGGTGGGACTTGTACCGTTGCCAGGCCCTGCTCTTATTATCAGCAGTTATCCTGCAGTGATAGCCGAACCAGGGCATGTCTCTGGGCTTGGTTTTGTAAGTTTGGCTAGGTATGCATTTTTTTTGCATAGATAGTAAGAGATTAGTGAAGGTCTCCACCTGTGTGTTGACATCACCTTTGAGTAGTTCAGTCCATTCAGTAGAGTCCAGTTTATTCCTCAGCCAGTCCCAATCTCCACGAGACCACAACCAGTTCACGCGGGCGGTGGCCTCATCATTGTCTGCTGCGGTGTTGATGGTGGTGAGGACGGCCGAGTGGTCAGATGAGCCAACCATTCCTAGGGGGCGGCAGGTGATGATGCCATCTGGGAGGTCTGTGATAACGGGGTCTAGGGAAGAGCCAGAGGTGTGGGTGGGGAAGGTAACATGGTTGCTAAGGCCATACATAGTCAGCAATTCCTCAAAATCCCTTGCTACCAGGTGCTGGTTCATATCTCCTATCACCACAAGGTGCTTGCAGGAATGCTGGAGTAACAATGTGTCGAGGTTGGTGTGGAGGAAATGGATGGGATCACTCCCCTGCCACTGTGGACGGTAGCAGATGCAAAGCAGGATGGTGTCGCGTTGCCTCGTCCAGAGCTTGAAGAACATCAACTCAAGGTGGTGATCCATATCAACGTCAAGGGCTTCCACAGCCAAACCCTCGTGAAAACATACAGCGATGCCCCCGAAGGTTCCGTTAGCACGATCTCTTCGGTGCCATCCTGAGTATCCCTGAATATGTCCAAAGTTAGTGGGGATAGTGGGGTTGAGGAAAGTTTCTACTGTAGCAATGACGTCTGGTGTGTAGGGGATGACATAAGAGTGTATAAGGTCTCCTATGTTAGTTTGCAAGCCTCTGACATTAGCGGAAATAAGGGTCAGCTTCTTTTGCATAGGCTGGTTGGTAGTCATAGTTCCTGGCTGTGTAGGGTAGTTGAGTGGGACGTAGAGGTTGGTGTTGAGTTTCTGTATACCCAGGTTTAGAGGGCTGTGCAAGATGCTTTATAAAGAAGTCCACGAGGCGAGAGGTGGCAGCTGTTTGCTCAGTCAGTTGGTGACAGAGCTTCTCGTGTCTTTCTCGAGCAAGGAGAGATCGACAGCTATCAATAGTATGACCTTCGCGGCAGCAGTGATCACACTAGTTTTGCCTGTAGCAGTTGTTGTCCGAGTGTCCGGTCCTCTTGCAGTAGTGGCAGTACTGCCTGGTGGTGGTCTTACACTGGGTGGGCAAGGACAATAGTGGGACAGGGTGTGGGCGTGGATCCGAGTTTGTCTTATCGGGTCGATTGTTGTTACGACCTCTTTGTGGCTGGCTCTGTTGGTATACAGGGGTCTTGTAATACCTACTGCCAGACGTTCTTGTGTTCTGGGAGGAAGATTGGCATGGGTTGTCTCTGCGAGTTCTGTCGCCACTTGCACTTCGCCTAGCTGGTGCAGAGGGACAGGGTTTTTTTCTGTAGGCTGGAGTGGGATTTGCAGAACGATTGTCACTGGTGGTGGCAGTAGTATTTCTCGACTTGGGTGTAGGTGGAGATGTGCGAGGACTAAGAGCTGGGCCTGCTGGGGATGTTGAGTCCCCAGGTAGAGCAAGCTCAGGAGCAGGTGGTATCTGCTGTGTCTCCTCGGTGGTGACTGGGGCAGGTAAAATGGGGGCAGAGGGAGCAGTAGGGGAGTCAGTCTGGGTAGAGATGGTGACGATATCAGTGGAGCTCCTCTGCAGCTGGCGTGGCTTTCCAGAGGTCCACCAGTCACGTGACTCAGTGTGTTGTGTCCAGTCCTTGTCTATAGTTTTCCCTCTAGCGGAGGTAGCGGTACTGGTGACTGTGATATCGTTGAGGTTGATCTGCGTAGCCTTGATGTGGTCTATAAATTTCAGTACCGTAACTTGGGAGTCTCGAATTTCAGCTATATTTTTCACTGTGGTGTCAAACTGTCCAAGAGTCCGTTTATATTTTAGATTTTCTCTCCTGAGTTTTTGTATAATATCAATCAAATCAGTCTTCTCTAACTGGTTGAGGTCTGTTTCTACATCAGAGATGGAGGGGGGAGGGCTGTGGATAGGGTCCTGGGTGTCGGGGACGTAGGTAACGGCGTCCTGTATGCCCAGGAGGTGCTTCAGGGCACCGACGTCCTCACAAGTAAAGTTTTGTTGGGTGGTATCGGAGAGGCAGTGGTGGTGGCACACATTGGGGCAGCCAGGTGTGACACAGCTGACTGTCCCGGTGCTTGCTGTTGTCTTCCCACACTCAGCAAACCACACACCAGGTGCGTATCCAGGTAGGCCTTTGGGACGGGCAATTAGTGAGTGTCGGTGTGGCATCTCCAATGGTGCGTGGTGTTGGCACACAACAGATGGTGGTGTGTGGGACTGTCAGAGTCTCCACGTGGCAGCGTGGCGTCTGTAAGTGGCTGTGATGGGAGGGAGGTAAAGTTATACTGAGGGAGGCTGGACGGCGTGCTCACCCTGGGTTGCGTTCTCCCAGCAGATCCTCTGAAAGCTAACAAATACCAAGTAAAAGTGGGGGGCAGAAGTATGAAAATAATAATAATAGTAGAAGAAAAAGTTTAACAAAAATGTTCGAGTGGTGGTGTTTCTTGGTAGGTCTGCTATGACGGGGTTCGGGGTTCGTGAGGTCCAGTAAACTGGGTGGAGGGATCACCAGCTTGTTTGGTTGTTTAGTTCGAGCAGCCGTCTCGATGTAAACAAAGATGGCGGGCAGCAAAGCTGTAGACTGGACCTGTGATACCCTTCAAGAAACAAACTCCAATTACGGTCTTGTTTCTTGATATTTCAGCGTCATATTTTCGTAGGCTGTGCACCGTACATTAACGCTGAGTTTGTCAAAGTTTGACTAAGGTGTGTCTTGTGGTTTGCAATATTTAAGATAGTTAATGCAGAGCTGGGCAGCTGCGTGTGTGCCTGGCTCTCTCTCTCTCTCTCTCTCTCTCTCTCTCTCGGCATAAGAGAATCGTGGCTAAATACTGAAAGCAGAGACTTCCTAGCAGAGTATAAAATTCCCGGCTTTACAATATTTGAGAAAGGACGAACAAATAAAAGGGGAGGCGGAGTTCTATTATATATTAAAGATGACCTCAAACCGATCCTATTATCAAAGCCCCATATCGATAACGTAGATACACTATATATACTCATTAGAAATAATTGCGGGATGAAACTTTTGTTAACTTTAATATACAGACCCCCAGCTCAACCAGTACAAACCGACCGTGATATCTATGAGCAAATTAACGAAATGAGTAACACGCATGAGGCCGTAATTCTTGGCGATTTTAATTTACCAGTAACAAAGTGGGGAGAACCATTATCAGCTCACTATGGACAAGACCTTTATACTAACTTACAAGAGGGCTCTCTTATCCAATTTGTTAATAGCCCAACTCATGGAAATAACGTTCTTGACCTAGTATTTGCAACAAAAGAAGACTTGATAGGGAATATTAACGTGGGTGATGAATTTACTAATAGCGACCACCGCATAATCACATTCAGTATAAATTTCAATAGAAGCGAAATAAATTACAGCTACGAAAAAATCCCCGACTTTAGAAAAGCTAATTTTCACCAACTCAGAGCGATACTAAATTATACCGATTGGAAATGTCTGCGAGACACTATTGACATTAATACACAATGGAACTTTTTCATTAATGCGTACACAAAATCGGTCAAAGATAGCATACCGTTAAAAAACCGACGTAAACCAAAGTAAGACAAACCCGAAAGAGTTCTACAGTTATATTCGGCATAAGAAAGTACTCACGTCAACTATCGGACCACTACTTGATGAGAATGGGGACTTTACTACAGATGAAGAGCGAATGAGTGGTATCCTTAACACTTTCTTTGCATCAGTCTTTACTACAGAAAACCCGAACGATATACCAGCAGAAACAACAGTCCAAAACGAAAACACCGAGGTATTAAGTAATATCAGCATAACAGAAAGTGACGTAATAAAATGTATCGATAAATTTAATGTAAATAAGTCACCTGGGCCAGACACGATCTCCCCTCCCATATTAAAGGAAGCAAAAAGTGAAATAGTAAAACCTCTGACTCTGCTCTTTACACACTGGAACAATACCTGACGAATGGAAGCTCGCTAACGTAACACCAATATTAAAAAAAGGCAGCAAATCTCTACCTAGCAACTATCGCCCTATCAGCCTAACCTCAGTCGTATGCAAAATGCTAGAGACAATCATAGTTTTAGGGCCAATCCTATTCCTAGTTTACATAAATGACATAGACGATGGCCTCTCATGTATAATACCGAAGTTTGCCGATGACACCAAAATTGCAAATACAGTACTCACCAATGCACAGACTAAAGAAATGCAAGATAATCTCGATAAATTGTCAAATTGGGCGAAAACTTGGCAAATGTCCTTCAATGCAGATAAATGTAAAGTGCTCCACATCGGACATCGTAACGTAGCAGTAAACTACTCGTTAAATGGTAAGCAACTCAAAAGCGTGGATCAAGAGACAGACTTAGGGGTAACAGTATCAAGTAACCTAAAACCCAGTCAGCAGTGTACAGAAGTAATTAAGAAAGCAAATAAAACTATCGGCTTTATTGGCAGAGCATTCGAGTATAAATCTAAAGACACAATCCTCACTTTGTATAATTCCCTGGTCCGTCCACTTATGGAGTATTGTGTTCAAGCCTGGTGCCCGTACTACCAGAAAGATATAGCAAAATTGGAACGAGTCCAACGTAGCGTTACTAAAATGATACCAAGCCTGAGAAATAAAACGTATGATGAGCGGCTAAGCGAATTAAATCTATTCCCATTGACACAACGTAGACTGAGAGGGGACTTAATCCAGGTATTTAAAATAATCAAAGGCATAGATAATATGGACTGCACCAAATATTTCATTATCGATCAATCAAACTACACGAGAGGAAATCTTTTAATTCGCACGAATCAAAGAATTTCTTTTTTAACCGGGTCGTCAACTTATGGAATGGGCTTCCCCGTAATGTAATAGACTGTAACACCGTAGACAGCTTCAAACGTCGCTTAGATAAACACCTTGCGTCTAATCCCCGACTTACAATGTTTACTAATGAATAATTTTTGCCCATTACAGGTGGCAAGTTAGCCAAATTTCACCTACTTTCTATCTTTCCTATAAAATTTCCTTGTGGAGTATTTCAGCCAACCCCAGAGGGTTCCCATTCCTGACTTTATTTCATGTACGGCTCAGGCCGGAGGGAGTGGAGGGTGGGGAGAGAGCCTTCTACTTTGCTATCCTTACCCACGACTATCACTGGGAAGTAATTCATTCTCCACTAGTAACCTTCTAATCAGATCACCTCGTGTGGACCGTAAGGTCTGTTGTGGTCTGTGTTTCTATGTAACTCTCTCTCTCTCTCTCTCTCTCTCTCTCTCTCTCTCTCTCTCTCTCTCTCTCTCTCTCTCTCTCTCTCTCTCTCTCTCTCTCTCTCTCTCTCTCTCTCTCTCTCTCTTTTAACTCCATCTGGGTCTCATATTTTCGTTCACAATTTTCATACACCGATCTCCCCAACTTTTCCTTGCATACTTTACCACTCTCACTTTCCATCCCCAAGTTTCTGATTACCAAATTCTCTTGTATTCCTGACTCTCTCTCTCTCTCTCTCTCTCTCTCTCTCTCTCTCTCTCTCTACATGCCTTCACTAACTCCTCCCCTCCCTTCCCTTCCCTTCCCTTTCTCATAAAAATTCCCCTCTTCTCTCCCTCTGTCCCTTGCAAATTCTCTCTCTCTCTCTCTCTCTCTCTCTCTCTCTCTCTCTCTCTCTCTCTGCGTGTGATAGAATAAGACATATACAGTAGATGCAATCAATTTTGTGCTAATTATATATATATATATATATATATATATATATATATCTATATATATAATATATATATATATATATATATATATATATATATATATATATATATATATATATATATATATATATATATATATATATATAATTTTTTTTTTTTTTTTTTTTTTTTCGAATCATTGGAATAGTTTAGGCCTTTTAAAAGTTTTATGTCCTACTTTTATTCCTGGATTATATGAATAGTAATGACAATACACTAATATAAACAATAATAATAATAATACGGTAATAATAATAATAATAATAATAATAATAGTAATAATAATAATAATAATAATAATAGTAATAATAATATCAGCAAAACAATTAATGATAAAAACAATAGTGTCATTAATAACAACATCAACAATAACAATCACAACAACAACAAAACTAACACAATTACACATGTAAGAACAATAACAATAAAAAAATCAATAAAAAAAAAAAAATTTACACGTGGAAGAACAATAACAATAAAAAAAAAATAACCACTACAAAACTTAACACGTGGAAGAACAATAACACTCAAAATAACAATAACAACAAAACTTAACACCTTTACCGTTCTCTCCCCTAAACACAAACCCACGCTTTAAGAACAATAACAATAAAAACAACAACAAAACTTAACATAATTACACGTGTAAGAACAATAACAATAAAAAAACAAAAATAACAACAAAACGTAACACGTGGAAGAACAATAACAATAATAATTTAAAAAAAACTTGCACAATTACACGTGTAAGAACAATAACAATCAAAATAACACTCAAAATAACAATAACAAAACTAGCACAATTACACGTGGAAGAACAATAACAATCAAAATAACACTCAAAATAACAATAACAAAGCTAGCACAATTACACGTGGAAGAACAATAACAATAAAAAAAACAATAACAACAACAAAACTTAACACGTGGAACAATCAAAATAACAATAATAAAACTTAACACCTTTCCTTTTTCTCGACCCAAACAGATGCACGCTGGACTGGTGAGTGTGAGCGATGGCAAGTCCCGTCCTCAGCCCATGAAGCTCATCCTCACTTCGGACTCCCTCGTGTTGCAGAAGGAACAGTTGGTCATCAGTACCTCGGTTCCAGACACCAATGGGCCAGACACCAGGGTAAGTTATGGTAGAGAGAGAGAGAGAGAGAGAGAGAGAGAGAGAGAGAGAGAGAGAGAGAGATGGATCTGTGGAGGGGGGGGGTCATGGTTGATAGGGTGTATATTAGTGCTGGAACAGGTGTAGGGAGTGCTGGAAGGGTGGATATATATGCTGGAAGGGTGGTTATCAGTGCTGGAAGAGGTGTAAGGTTATTGCTGGAAGAGATGTAGGGAGTGCTGGAAGAGATGTAGGGAGTGCTGGAAGAGGTGGACATAAGTGCTGGAAGGGTGGATATCAGTGCTGGAAAAGGTGTAGGCAGTGCTGGAAGAGTAAAGTCAGTACTGGAAAGATTGAACACGAAAGATAAAAGCACTGTTAGAACGGGAAATGTCAGCTGAAAGAGAAAAGAAAAAAAATTGAAGAGAGAATGGAGCAAAATGCCGTAATGGAAAGGAAACAAAAAAGCAAGAGAAAGAAAAAATAAAAGATGGAAGTGACATGAGTGAGGAGAGGAAGGAAGTTATAACAGAATGAAAAAATAAAGAGAAAAGAAAGAAGGACTAAAGAGGAAGACGAGAAGAAACAGAAGAAGAAAAGAGAAGGGAGTAAAATAATAATCAAGAAAAGAGAGAGAGAGAGAGAGAAAGGACTAAAGAAGAGAATTAATTTAGAAAAGAGAGACAGAGAGATAGAGAAAAGGACTGAAGAGATAGACCACTGCAGAGGAAGGGAGGGAAGGGGTCAAGTGTGTGTGTGTGTGTGTGTGTGTGTGTGTGTGTGTGTGTGTGTGTGTGTGTGTGTGTGTTGTAGTAGAGAGAAGAAGGAAAGAAGGAAGGAAGGGAGGGAAGGGGTTAAGTTGGTGTGTGTGTGTGTGTGTGTGTGTGTGTGTTGTAGTAGAGAGAAGAAGAAAGGGAGGGGGTCAAGTTGGTGTGTGTGTGTGTGTGTGTGTGTGTGTGTGTGTGTGTGTGTGTGTGTGTGTGTGTGTTGTAGTAGAGAGAAGAAGGAAGGAAGGGAGGGAAGGGGTTAAGTTCGTGTGTGTGTGTGTGTGTGTGTGTGTGTGTGTGTGTGTGTGTGTGTTGTAGTGGAGAGAAGAAGGAAGGAAGGGAGGGAGGGAAGGGGTCAAGTTCGTGTGTGTGTGTGTGTTGTAGTAGAGAAAAAAAGGGAGGGAAGGGGTTAAGTTGGTGTGTGTGTGTGTGTGTTGTAGTGGAGAGAAGAAGAAGTGAGACGTGAGGAGGGTGAGTGGTCTGGTGTGAGTAGGAAAAGTTGTGTGGTGTGGTGAGTGTAGGTAGGAAGGGTCGTACGTAATAAGACTCTCACTGTCGACCTCCCTCCCTCACTCACTCACTCATTCACTCACTCACTCACTCACTTATATATTCAATCACTCATGCACACTTATTCACTCACATATATTTTTAGTTACCCAAGCACACTCATTCACTCACGCATATTCAGTCACTCTCTCTCTCGCACACACACACACACACACACACACACACACACACACACACACACACACACACACACACACACACACACACACACACACACACACACACACACACACACACACACACAGATCATCATCATCAATAACCCATTTCTCATTCACACACACACTCACACACACTCACTCACACACTTACACTTACTCATACACACACACACAGATCATCATCATCAATAACCCATTTCTCATTCACACACACACTCACTCACACACTTACACTTACTCACACACACACACACACACACACACACACACACACACACACACACACACACACACACACACACACACACACACACACACACACACACACACACACCAGATCCCTCAGAGTTGTCAGGGGAAGGGGGTGTAGGAATGAGTGCCTGGAGAATCAGACGTCAGACAGACAGACCAACAGACAGACAGAATGACAGAGAGGTAAACAGAGAAATGGAAGCACAAATAAAACGAACAACTGCTGACAGATTTTAGTTAACGCTAGGAGAGAGAGAGAGAGAGAGAGAGAGAGAGAGAGAGAGAGAGAGAGAGTGAGAGTGTGAGTAGTGAGAGTGAGAGTGAGAGAGAGAGAGAGAGAGAGAGAGACTTGGTGGCTTCTGATTCCTCCTGACTATGCCACGAAACGACCTCCTACAACACAATTGGTGGTGGTGGTGGTGGTGTTTCAAGGCAATATTTGAAGCACTCACTCACCTCCAAAATTCTGACTACATACATACATACATACATCCCTTAAGGACCCTGTGATCGTGTATGAAAATTGGAGGCTTCTGATTCCTCCTTATTATGTCACGAAACAAGCTCATTCTATATAGCCGGTGTTTCGTGGCAATATTTGAAGGACTCGTGTATATCTCCAATTTTCTGACTACATCACAGTGTGGGTAAAGTCATCTGTCTGTGTCGCAAGGTTTCTCTCTCATTATTAATTGGCAAACTCGTGAACACTGAAGGAGGTCAAGGTTAATTAATTGGCAGGTGTGGGCATGTTGTGTTGTTACCTCGAATTTCAGAGGTTAATTACTCCTGCCTTGAAGTTTGTTATGATGGAGGAAGTGGAAGAGTAAGAAGAGTAATAATAAGAGAGAGGAGGAGAAGTAGATGTAGGAGGAGGAGGAGGAGGAGGAGGGACGGAGGAGGAGGAGGAGGAGGAGAAGGAGAAGTAGATGATGTAGGAGGAGGAGGAGGAGGAGGAGGAGGAGAGAAGAAGAGAAAGGAATAGGAAGATGAAGAGTCAGAATAATTAAAAGAAAGATGAGGAGGAAGAGAAGGGGAGGAAGAGTAAGAATAATTTAATAAAAGAAGGAGGAATATAGAAGGAGGAGGAAAAAGAAAGAGGAATATGAAGATTAGGAGAAGAAAAGAAAGGAAAAACGAAAGAATAGTAGGGGCAATTATGAAAGCCTGTGTGTGTGTGTGTGTGTGTGTGTGTGTGTGTGTGTGTGTGTGTGTGTGTGTGTGTGTGTGTGTGTGTGTGTACCTCTCTTTAGTGTGTGTGTGTGTGTGTGTGTGTGTGTGTGTACCTCTCTTTAGTGTGTGTGTGTGTGTGTACCTCTCTTTAGTGTGTGTGTGTGTGTGTGTGTGTGTACCTCTCTTTAGTGTGTGTGTGTGTGTGTGTGTGTGTACCTCTCTCTTTAGTGTGTGTGCTGTGTGTGTGTGTGTACCTCTCTTTAGTGTATGTGTGTGTATACCTCTCTTTAGTGTGTGTGTGTGTGTGTGTGTACCCCTCGTTAGTGTGTGATGTAAAGTCTTGTAGTGGATTATAAAAGCGTGTTCGACTGACAGCCAAAACAAAACAAATAATGATCGTTGCCTAAACCTGGAATATCGGGGAAAAAAAAAAAAATTCAGTTTCCATAAAAATAACTGAGGTTTGTCCATCATTCATTCATTCATTATTATACACGGTTTCATCCGAGTATTGGAAATATTTTATCCGTAGCTTTAAATAACATATACATACATACATATATATATATCTTATACTTACATACGTCATAAAACCGAGGTGCAAAAATATAGGTCATTGTCATCAGTAACCCATTTCTCATTCACACACTCACTCACACACACACGATATCTCACTCACTCACACACACTTATTCACTCTCACAAGCGTACACACATAATATCTCACTCACACACACACACACACACACACACACACACACACACACACACACCACACACACACACTGACTCACTCACTCACACACAAACAAACAAACAGAGAGAGAGATACACGAATGTTTACTCTACTACAGAACCTACAGACTTATCCTATACTCTCTTAGATTACATTGGTTGTTCTGGCTTCTAATTGCCAGGGAGAGTTACTGGTGCGTGGCAACAAGTCAATCGAGGTGTCCTTTCATCACCATGACAACCACACACAGCCTCGCAGATTTTGGGGCGATAGGAAGGAGAGGGGGACAGGAGATGTGGATAATGGGAGTGAAGAGAGAGGAAGGAGAAAGGGGGAAGGGACAGGATGGAAGATAGGGAGGAGAGGAGAGGAGGAGGGGGACAGGAGTTGTGGATAATGGGAGTGAAGATGGGAATGAGAGGAAAGGAGGGAGAAGAGTGGTGGATAATGGAAGTGCAGATTGGATTAAGAGGATGGAGGGAAGGGAGGAAGAAAGGGGGGACAGGAGATGTGGATAATGGGAGTGAAGATGGGAATGAGAGGATGAAGAGAAGGGAAGGAGAAAGGGGGAAGGGTCAGGAACGAAGAGAGAGGAGTGGTGGATAATGAAAGTGAAAATTGAAATAAGAGGATGGAGGGAAGGGAGGGAGAAAGGGGGAAGGGACAGGAAGGAAGAGAGGGATAGGAAAGGTTGCTAATGAAAGTGAAGATTGGAATAAGAGGATGGAGGGAAGGGAGGGAGAAGGGACAGGAAGGAAGAGAGAGGAGAGGTGGATAATAGGAGTGAAGATGGGAATGAGAGGATGGAGGGAAGGGAGGGAGAAAGGGACAGGAAGGAAGAGAGGGAGAGGAAAGGTTGATAATGAAAGTGAAGATTGGAATAAGAGGATGGAGGGAAGGGAGGGAGAAAGGGGGAAGGGACAGGAAGGAAGAGAGGGATAGGAGAGGTTGATAATGGGAGTGAAGATGGGAATGAGAGGAAGGAGGGAAGGGAGGGAGAAGGGAC